>SJJU01018625.1:0-12225 GCA_012932125.1 Conopomorpha cramerella
ACGAGCAATTCTTGTAATATATATATATAATTGGAATCTCGGAAACGGCTGCACCGATTTTCATGAAATTTGGTATGTAGAGGGATTTGGGGGCGATAAATCGATCTAGCTAGGTTTATTTTTTAGAAAACATCTTTCCAACCGTGTTTTCGGGCATGAAAAATTGCTCAAATTGTTAATACGACTCCTACTGACATCTATTGCCGAGTAGTAATACTATGCTATACGTAGGATGGTGCGGGGGACGTTTTGGTTTTGAAGTAACTAGAGATGGGTTATGAAAAAATCGAAGGAAAATAATCGATTTTTTTACTTCGAGCGAAGCTCGGTCGTCCAGGTACTATGTATAATACAAGGAACATATAAATGAAATTTATTAACGGCTAAACCTATACAAGAGGTGGTGATGAGCCTCGATAAATTATGTATCTTAACGTATCCACGCACCTGGTAAATGGCAGTACTACAAAAAAGGCCATTTGACCCCAAACAATACCATAAAGGTTATGCGCATCAACGCATCAAAAGGGTACTGTTAAATACAGAAATACCTATAAAAACAAAACCAGTTTCATTTGACCCTCGACTTTTAACATTATCTTTTGCTTTATGCAGTTGACTGTACAACAATGAAGTATACATTTTTTTACTGCAACGGAAAAGATTCATAAAAGAATCAGCTGTTACAATTATCTATTGTATTCATTGAACCGTAAAGCTTAGAATCGTTTACATTAAGATTAGCTATTCGTGCGTGACACACATCTGTTTCTCTCAAGTGTATGTTGTTTGATTAATACAAAATTACAATAATGCATTACTCAAACCAGTTGGGCTAAGCGCTTCTTACAGACTAAACATAGCATGGAACAAACCACTGAACCAAGCGTTACCTACAAGGTCAAATTAAAAGTGTACGAGAAACATTAAAGCCCAAGATATAACAACTTTCCCTAAGGAACTCTATGTCGAAAAAGAAAAAAAAAACACACAATAAATTTTCTTATAACGTGAAAATCCGCGGATCTATTCGTAATGCGCGTACTACCATCTCAGCCCAACTTATCCCGTCGTGGGGGTCGTAAGAGGCGACTGAGGGAACTCTTTTTTTTTCATTATGAACAAGCGTTTGATCACCATCCTGCCTGATGTTAAGCAGCGATGTGGTCTACGATGGAGCACACTTGTTCAGAAAGTACCTATTCACCCGCGACTTGAAGACCTTCAGACTGTACTGCGCAGGAAACACAGACTCCGGCAAGTCGTTCAACATCCTGGCGGTTCGCACTATGAAAGTGGACGCAAACCGTTTGGTTCGCGTAAATGGCAAATCCACCTGGTATGGATGACGTCTTGCCGTTCTCCTGGTTGACCTATTGTAAAAACGCGATGGGGGTATTTATTTAACTCTCAAGAGGACGGGCACCAGTGCGATCGTCAATCCGCCTGCCGAAGCAGAAGAAGTTTTCTACGAATCTATAATTTCTACGAAATATTTCACGGGAGTTATACCTATTCGAAATTGATATTCATAGTTAAATCAGAATAATGTCTGTGGGGTAGGTATAATGTTGTTAAAAATGAAAGTCGATTGACGAAAGAGATTTATTTGGGTGATTTAATAGGCCGGGTGAGAAGAGGTCGCCCCAGATGGACATACATCGACCGGATTAGTGATGTCCTGGCGGAAGGTGGCGTGAAAAGTACTCGAAATCAGAGGTCATGTATGAAAAGACGTATGAATGTAGATTAAGCTTAAGGGGTATGTCAGGACCGTGGCAAATGGAGATCTGTAGTCTCTGCCTACCCCTCTGGGAGACAGGCATGAAGTGTATGTATGAGGTATGTACTTAAACTACGCTGTTGAAATAAAATGCCAATTTCTTTGAAGAAATAGTATCTTTACCCAAAACCTAGTAAGCATTTTACAATCCAAGCAGAAAAGAGACAGAGCTATACGTGTCATCTAGCTCTGTCACTGTCACACCAGCATGACTAATTCCCTTACTGAACGTCGTAGTAAAGGCCGCATATACCTACGTTTTTTTTTTCTAACACCTTCAAATCTATCTATGAATAGATACACTGCAATCGGCCTTACCGTCGAGCACGTGCTTCCAACATCTGTTTTGAAACGCGACGCTCTTATGCGTATAGACATAAGGACCACGTTGAAAAAGGAGGTTGTATTGCATTGTAGTAGGATGATTGTTTATTTTTTTTTTCGGTTGGTGCGTGCGTTTGACATCTGGCACGTGGGCGACCTTGTGCGTTGCAGATGCTATTTTTTCATTCGATATTTAAAAAAAATGTATATGTAGGCTGTATTTAAGTCAGGGAAGAAAAATTTACTAGAGCAGCAGCTGTAATCGTCAAAATCTGCCCCCGTATCATGAGGGCCTACAATAATATAGGGATATCGCACACAGCAAATGTATCTAATATTACTTTAAAACATCATGGTACGGGGAACCTACGAAGGTAAGTTGTCATGTCCCTATGATATCATATACGTGCTTTTTCGTAAGAACCTAACATTGTGGAAGGCAATTAAATCATTTGAATTTGAATTGAAAATTCCCGAAACCGGAGATCGTGTATAAAAAGATGCATGAATGTGGCTGAAGCGAAAGAGGTATGTCAGGACCGTGACAAATGGAGACCTGTAGTCTCTGCCTATCCCTCTGGAAGACAGGCGTGAAGTGCATGTATGTATGTCAACCTTGAGGTGGTAGACTAGATTCTTGGTTGACTGTACCTCTACATACATTATGTACAGGTAGGTACATAAATATTTCATCGTTTGTGGCTTTAATGTTGGCGTATTTGTACGTAGGAAGTAATCTTCGAAACTTGAAAGTTATCGATGCGAATTATGTAATAGATAATATTTTATTAATCTATACTTATATTTTAAATGCAAAAGTACTGAATCGATATTTACATCGCCCAACTTTGCCCAACGTAAGAGGAAGCTCTCCAGAAGTCGGGCAGCAGCGCTCTCTGTGAGTTAAACCACAACACCACTGCGATCGCCGACCCGCCTGCCAGGCGTGGCGATTATTGGCATTTCCCAGCAAATGATCACGGAAATCTTTGCAGGAGGCTGTCCTTGTCTGTACGTTTTTTAAGTTACTATAATTAACAGAGAGATATGAATGTATCTTGTATTGAAGAAATCTGTCCGAAAGTTATTTGTATAGATAGCTATTCAATTTCCATAAAAAAATATAACCATTATTTGTATCCAATGATTTCATTTTACGAAATAAAAACCCAATGAAAATATTACCATTTAGAAATATCATATTAACACAGTTCGACAAATTAGTTTAGTTTTTTTGTGTGTCAAATTTGTTGTGAAACGAATTCTTATACTAAATACTACTTTACTTACAATAAATAATAATTTGTGCAACTCTCTACGGTGCGTAAGTATGGATTTTTTGTTGATGTTTTTTTTTCGTATATTTCCTAAATATCTCTTCTTTATACTAGTCACCTTGACACCGTTTTTTTTTTCCAATTTTGCAGTCTCGTCATCAACCAATATATATTATAATTGAGGCCCGTTGGTCTAGTGGTCTGCATGTCTGACTCTACTCCGTAGGGTCGTTTGTTCGATTCCCACCGCTGACACGTACTTAGGTGTTGAGCTTTTAAGTACTTGTTAGTTGTGTCTAGGTGAGTTTTATTTATATATTATGTATTCTTAAATAATAACAATAAATACGATTCAAGCCTTTTAATCCAAAAGAGGTAGACAGAGGCACTTGCGAAGCAAACGCCCACGATTCACCAAGCGTATTTAAGCCAACGTGAGAGGAGGTGAGCTCATCGCCGTTATATGGTTCACATACCTAGTGGTGTGCGGGTTTCATCACGATGTTGCCCTTTCACCGTACGAGCGTTGCGTTGCGTACATAGGCTCTGTAAAAGAGTTCCATTACACCCTGTCAAATGTAACAACTCACTTTTGACAGCTGTCATCTGTATATATTTTGGAGACTTGACAATCAATATTTAGATTTGTCATATAAGTACACGTCCAGTAGACGCATTTTTTTTTCTTCTTTCTTGGCTCTTATGTTCAGCTTTAAAGCCGACAATTCTGCCACAAACAATGTAGTTCTCTTCGTGTTCAAGTTATAGTATAGTCATAGTAAGTCGTCAATAGTCAAAGTAGACGCATTGCAAGTCGTGTCGGACAATTTTTTTAAGAACAAATTGATTGATTGATTGATTATATTCTCTTTGTATCCGACCACGATGCGCTTACAATCTATTAAGAGAGCATAAACGCGACTAAGAAACATAGGAAACACGTTCAGAAATAAAGTGCTGTGAAACTTAAAATAATGATTAAGGAAATGCACTGAAGGATGTTATAATGATTCGCAAAACAGTTATTTTATTGCTAATCAAAATGGAAATCTTTCAATGGGTCGAGTTATAAAATAATTATTTCTCCGAACATTCGTGATTATATCGGCTTACCACAAGGTGTGTGAACCTTGTAACGATGATAATTCCGTTAAAACAATATTTTAACGATATTGAGAAATAAGATAGTTTATATTTCTCTATTTAAAAAAGTGACATCCACTGCTGGAGGTTATGAAAGAACACCGTCTGTCGGGTCCACTAGTCTACTATATAAAAATAAGTCGGGTTTTCCTCCCTGACGCTATAACTCCAGAACGCACGACCGATTTCCTCGGTTTTTGCATTCGTTGGAAGGTCTCGGGCTCCGTGAGGTTTATAGCAAAGAAAATTCAGGAAAAAATTCAACAGAAAATCGGGTAAACAAAACGAACCCATCTGGTGGCGAAACGGATTTCGCCGGGTTTGCTAGTATGTAGAGGTATATAAAAATTAATGCCATTTTTCGTTGTAATGTTATAACTCCGGAACGGGTGGACCGATTTCGCCAATTCTTCCTTTGTTGTGCTTATTAATGACAGCAGAAGGTTCTTATGAAAGAAAAAAAAATGACATCCACTGCTGGGCACAGGCCACCCTGGAGATTACAGTAATTTTATATTCATAATAATAGTTAAGACAGGACAACGTCTGTCGAGTTCACAAGTACATGCATATAATAGCGGAGAAACACTGTTAACAATGTATATTGGCAAAACAACGTTTGCAAAACAATATTTCCTCCTTATAATGTATATATATATAAAAGAAAGTCGTGTTAATTACTCCATTTATAACTCAAGAACGCCTGAACCGATTTGGTTGAAAATTGGTGGGGAGGTAATTTAGAACCGGGAGACGGACATAGGATACTTTTTACCCCGATCCTGTTGGTCGCGTCGCTATATAGAGGGCGTTATAGTTTGCATGAAGAACTGAAATTACGCGAATGAAATCGCCGCGCGTCCACTAGTATTAATTAATATACACCATAAGCTACAGAAAGGTACAACAAACACTGCTTACTTTAAATAAATTCCTTTTCTTTTTAATCTTTAAAAAATTGCAATTTCACAAAGAAGTTAGTACGACCCGCGACAGACGTGGTCTTGGATCTGTCACGTAGAAGTGCAAGATAGTAATAACGCCATTTTGTTTGCACTGTGCCCGCTATGCCTAGTGCAATAGAGCACATATTCGCGTGTCGTATTAATAAGCCTTATGAGGCTATTGAACCTGAAAGGTGATGGTTGCTTAGCTGTATGGATGGAGATTGTGAAATGAGAAGGTGTGAACCTTATATTGGGTTAGAAATAACAGGGTTTTGTTTATATTTCATGCTAATTAGCGATATACAGTAGTGATGTATCTCGCACTTTTAAGTGGGTTCTTCTTCAAAGTACTACATAGTATAAACAAAGTCGTCTTCATCTTTAAAACTACGCAACGGATTTCGATGCGGTTTTCTTTAATAGGTACAGTGATTTTAGAGGAAGTGTTACTTACTTATGTATGATACGTGGGCCGTTGGTGTAGTGGTCAGCATGTCTGCCTCTGCTCCGTAGGGTCGTGGGTTCGATTCCCACCGCTGGCAGTTATTTAGGTGATGAGCTTTTAAGTACTTGTTGGATGTGTCTGGGTGTTTTATTTATATAAGTATGTATTAAAAAGAAAAAAAAAGTATTTAAGTAAGTATATTTCGTTGTCTGATTTCCATAACACAAGTGCTTTAGCTGCTTAACATGGGATGAAGGCAATGTGTGTGTTGTTGTTGTTAAATATTTATTTATTTTTATGTATAAAATCAAGTCGCCTCCGCTGTCTGTCTATGTATGCTTAGATATTTAAAACTACGCAACGGATTTTGGTGCGGTTTTCTTTGGTAGATAGATTGATTCTTGAGGAAGGTTTATATGTATAATACATGTATATAATAGCAGGGAAACACCGTTAATAATGTATATTGGCAAAATATCATTTGCCGGGTCAGCTAGTCTATCTATATATATAAAAGAAAGTCGTGTTAGTTACACCATTTATAAATCAAGAACGGCTGAACCAATTTGGTTGAAAATTGGTGGGGAAGTAGCTTAGAACCGGGAGACGGACATTAGGATGATTTTTACCCCGATCCTTTTGGTCGCGTCGCTATGTAGAGGGCGTTATAGTTTGTATGAAATACTGAAACTACGCGAATGAAATCGCGGGGCGTTCACTAGTAATAAATAAAGTCGCCTCCCACTGTCTGTCCCTATGTAAGAGTACTTAGATCTTTAAAATTACGCAACCGATTTTGACGCTTTTTGTTTTAGTAGACAGAGTGATTATTATTGAGGGCGGTTTATTTGCATTATATATGCATATAATAGCTGTTAATAATGTATGTTGTCAAAACAAAGTTTGCTGGGTCAGTTAGTTTGTTCATAAATTACGACAGCGATTTTTTCTCACAATATAATTAAAATTAATATAATTAATTTAAATTAGAAATTAAAAGTAGGTACTAAACTGATGAAAATAAAACTAATTGTCATTCGTACAATATCACTTCAAACAAACAAAAAAAAATACTGACGCAGGATAACGGAATAGAATAATTATAATAATATCGCAATAACGCGGGTATTTCCGGCTTATAACGAGTAGGTATGTAACATAGAACCGTGAACTTCGGAACGGCGTGCATCTGTTTTTTTGGCATACATTAATGCCATAACATAACTGTGCACGTCCGTACAAAGTTGGGTCATTGACATTTCACTTAGTGCATGTGAAAATGTTCATTAAAAAAAATGCAAACGTCAAAATGGCATCCGTATTGGAATATCTTCGCTATAAAATCTGTAATTTCTTCCTAAATCATTCGTCGGCGATTTATGATAATTAGTCCATTGATTTTTTTTCCATCGAGATTTATGTCTTAATTTATATTTTGCAATCTTTGTTAATGAGGTTGATGACCATTTTATTTTAACTGTTCTGATGCACTTTGGAAGAATAATTTAGCAACGGTTTATTTGTTAAAGTATTTATATGATATGTTATAGGTACCTCAATCGTTCATTCGGTAAGAGAGACAGAGATAGAAGGATAGACAGAGAGGTTTACCTGCAACAAAAAACATAAAAACAAACACAGAACAGAAATAAACAAACAGCTCCCTAATACAGCACTACAACAAAGAAATGACAAGAGATACAAGGCGCTGCGTTTTTCTGAAATGAGCTAAATAGCACGAAGTGTGACATAGCATATTTGCTTTATGTCGTGTATTGCTTGACGCCTGTGCTAGGGTTGCAGAAACCAAATATTACATATATATATGTATAACACTAAATGATGTATTTAGGGATCAAGTACATTTTAGAAGATTGCAATCAATAATATATTTTACAAAAACTGAATTCATTCATAACTAGTGGACTCGACAGACGTTGTCCTGTCTTTAGGATATAACCTCTGTGCCCAGCAGTGGATGTCATTTTTTTCTTTCATAAGAACCTTCTGCTGTCATTAGTGAGCACAGTAAAAGAAGAATTAGCGAAATCGGTCCACCCGTTTCGGAGTTCTGGAATGACAACGAAAAATGGCTTTGATTTTCATTTATATAAACAGAAAAACTATCTACGATTTCTAAGCACAGAACTGTACTTAACCCTTTACCAGGCAGAGGGTATATAGATCCCACTTAATTTTGAGCTTTAGTCCGTAGAAATACAGTCTAAATTAAATTATTTCGAACAAACCTTCTGCCTGTTTAAGGGTTAATAAAACTAATAGTCTATACACATATTATTTGCAATGTAAGAAAGTAAGACTTTCACCCACACTCACCCACAAAATACAGTACCTTCGTTAGCCTATGTCGTGAGTACAACAAAAAAGGATCTAGCAATAACTCATTATTAGGTCGGGAAACCAAGATACTAGGGTAGGCAGTGTCTTTTTGCATATATGGTGTGCACGCCACTGGTGTCAATCCTTGGGGATTACTGCCTACCTTGTCGTAAAAGCCAGTGCACTGCGGCATACGCGTTTACTTATAAAGATAGGCGTTGAGTAATTATTATTAATACGTGTCAAAATCATTTATTTCATCGTTATAAGTGCTATAACATACAGATATACAGTAGTATAACACAAAGCTTGATGAACGTCATTTATGACAAAAGTAATCGTACCCGGTTCGAATTAATTTCTTTTACTGGCCAGAAGAACCGGGAAGTAACTGGCATCTTTTCAAATCGCCAAGGCTTACTGCTAAGTATACTTAACATACATATGACTAAATACTCATTTAGCAAAAGCTTGATGGCCGGATACATGCCTGACTGGTGAACAGCTCAAAACAGCGTGTAGTAAGTTGTGTAGTGCATACAGCTGCTATAGAAAGCGACACGTCATATCTGTACACGCCGACCTTGACCGGGGCGTTTTCGAAACGAACTCAACGATGTAAGGTCTCTTGTCTGGGGCTTTTTTTTTTTGCTCATATGTACAGTTCGCCTGTGATCTGCTCTACCACCCTAAGGATGTTAAATGTTTAAAACGGGTATTATAGCGCGAAGATTAATCAAAGACAAGCATTCAGCTTACCTTCGTTGTTAATACCCGTTTTAAACATTTAATATCATGTCAGTGCGCGTTTCCTTAAAAAATCACTCTAAGGATGAAAGTCATATGAATATTGTTAGACTTTAAGGTTAGTTTTTGTTATTTGTTACAATGGGGAATTTTCAGGGCTGCTGTTTCTCTTAGTTATGACAGATGGCGCTAGTTGTATTAGGGGGACAAATGTCAACGAAATTACTAACTTCAAGCAGTCCGTATTGAAGACGACAGTATTTTTTGTATTGTTTGTCTACATGTTACAAAAGCGACTGAAGTCTATATAACTCACCCAAATAATAAAAAAACGTACTAAAATATAACTGACAGAAGTCCCCCTGGATACCTACTAGCGACATCTAGATAAGAAACTTTTGGAGTTTGAAAATTGCCCATATAAGAACGCTTGGAATAGAAAAGTTTGGGTGGGTGTTTGTTAGACTTTCACGCAATAATTAGTCAACGAATATCAATTAAATTTAACAATAATAACGCCTTCAGTAACATCGGTATAACAGATATAGGCTATATTTTATTTTCCCACGGGAACGATTTAGACTGCAGTTAACATTTGGGGGGTGCATGAAATTTGGTTGCATTATTATAAACCTCATTTTCTTGCCCTCAACATATGCTTCATACTCGTAGCTATTAATGCAATGTATCAATAGGTTGATTTCGTTCAGTACTTTTCGCGTGGAAAAGTAACAAACAACCAAACATCCATCCAAATATTCGTGTTTGTAATATACTAGCGACCCGCCCAGGCTTTGCACGGGTGCAAGGGCGATACAATACAAAATTTATTTATATTTATTTTTTTTACAATATTTAAAGCCAAATGTAATTGGACAATATGAAAAGTAGCCTATTTTCATTTGGAAAAACGTAGCTCTTTTTTAGTGCAAGAAATCATCATCAAAATCCGTTCAGTAGTTTCGGAGCCTATTCAATACAAACAAACAAACAAATCTTTCCTCTTTATTACAATATAGAACAATATTAGTATAGAAATAGGATTCCATTAAACACACACATTCATTATGGTCACCTTTTCAGCTTGTACTAAATACATTACTTAATATTGACATTTTGGTAATATTTTTTTTATCTAATCCACTTTTACTTACGGTTACCTCACATTTATATCACATCGAGTACAATACAAATCAAATAATATCGCTTGTTATTACTCATAATTTGCAACGGGCTAAACAATGAAGAAAGCGTACCGGTGAAGACAATTCAAGTTAGACATTGCCTATTGTATCTTGATCTGTCATTTTACGAAGCTGCTCACAGCGCTACAAGGGTATTTTGGCACGTAACTTATAAGTTCGACACACAATTTAAGAAATAATAATTTTATTTTTATGTATATTACTTCATAATATCACAATACAAGTATAAATAAATAATCTAAAATAAATTAAAAAAAGATTTACATACAGGAATAGCAATAAATCGCATAGAATATTTACAACCCGCGCGCCAAGAGATCCTTGTAAGATTCAAGAAGAAGTGGGTTCAATGAAATTGTTTTATGGAATGTATGATAGATCATTCGCGTCGCAGCGAGTAGGAATCTGTGCCACATCAACTCGTAATCTACAGTGTATGTATGGTCCAATACACTCAATATACAGGGTGTAACATTAACAATGGTCACTAAAAACGAAAAAAATGCGCATGTAAAAGTGCATTTTCAAAACACTATAATCATCAACGTGAAGTTCCGATACCTAAACCCTTACCTAATGATTTTCATGATAAATTTGGGAGAAATGCCAATAATCGCCACGCTCGGAAAGCACTAACCCTGAATGATATAGGCGATACTTTTTACCCCGAAATTCTTACGTGAATGAAAAGAAAAGTGAGTAACACCGCGTGGTAAAGTTAGTGGTTTGATATGAATAAAATATGTATATTACTATATACGCATTTGCATGTCTATCGATTGGCATCTTTGTTTTTATCTATGTATCTGTGTGTGTATGGAGTATAAAAAGTGAGTTTTTTTAATAAGCTAGTTTGTCTTCGTGATTTTGCATGGAGTGAGCAATTCAAGTATTTTTACCCTTAACTGCATGATTTTTTTTGTCTGAATAAAAACCTATCCTTCTTAAATTATGTGGCCTGCATCATAGGAAAAACAATAAAAAAATAAAAGTGGTCCAAAGTCAAAACTGCGTTCATACGTATTCGTTGTATCTTTGACAATAATTTAGAATGGAAAATCTGTAGATGGGACGGCTAGAAAAAACAATTCGAGGAAAATTATACTGATGTAGTAGTACATCACTATGCAGCTAAGGGTTAAGGTGAAATTTGGAAAAACCATTTACGCGTTTTAATCTCAAAACAGAAAAGACAGGAGCACTTATTAAGCAAATACCCACGGTTAATCAAGCCTCTTTAAAACACAGACTACTCACGCTTAGAAGGCCAAACTTATCAACAATGATAAAATCGCTAACCGCCATCACTTACACCACAACTTAATTACCTTACGTGTAAGCGACGACGTATCTTAGCATCACGCGCACTCTCTTAGTCCCAATGTACACGTACATAAAGGCTAGAATCCCTTGAAAGACACGATTACTTTGTGCGGAATCTGTGATACTTTCCTCACTAGACACAAGTGAAGTGACGTAAGGGCGTGGAAACTGTGACACACTGTGACAATGGTTGTGAAGATGAAATCGAAAATGAGGTTAGATTTTGTCGGGTTATCGTCGGAAAAGATAATTAAATCTAAAGGGCCGTATTCTGTAACGATAAACACCCCTCACACTCATAATTTACTTATTTTATTTATGCATTCATGTTGTAGGTACAATGGTGGTCAGCGTTATATGAGTATCAAACATGGCCCCGCAGGGGCACATAGCAATATACATTTGACTTAAAACTACTACATTTATTCATCATCATCATCAGCCACATAACGTCCACTGCTGGACGAGGGCCTCCCCCAATGAGATCCGTCATTTGGGGTGAAATGCCAGTAATCGCCACGCTTGGCAGGCTGGTTGGCGATCGCAGTGGTGTTGTGGTTTAACTCACAGAGAGCGCTGCTGCCCGTTCTCTGGAAAGCTCCCTCGGTCGCCTCTTACGACCCCCATGACGGGAAAAGTTGGGCTGAGGTGGTGACACATGTATTCTATTCGCCGTCACCACACGGCTAAT
>SJJU01018634.1:0-13060 GCA_012932125.1 Conopomorpha cramerella
TGTATAATGTGCATCTAATTATTAACACAGTACCACTTAAAGTACCATGTAAAGGTCAGAAATGTTTAAACGCTACATAATTTCTATGATCAGCTGAGACCACCAAAGTTAGCTACTCACCACATCTGGTGAAGGAAGATATTATGGAATACTTACTGAAAAATGTGTGCAAAGTTCATATCTTTGAATATATTAGAAAATATGTGAAAATTCAATATGTCTGCTTGAAAACATCTTCGCATCAGCTCCTCGCAGTCGTCGACAAAGCCGTCTGCTATGTGGACATCTACTATGGTCTCTGAAAGTAATAAGTTATTGTAAATTCTTTTAAGCTCAAGAGCTCTCGCTTGCAATTTATATTTATGTCCTCTTATTTATCTTGAACCGGCTTTCGAAACTTCGAACTTCGGCAATATTGCGGTATAAAGGAATATTTTTGTTTTCCCTCGGGAATAGCAATTTTTTGTTTAAATATAATGTAACTATGTTTGGTTAAAACTCACTGCTATGCCGGTGATAAGGGTGTCCCACTGACACCATTTTGTAATTAAATTATTATTGTATTCTAAGTCGGCTTAGCGGGAACAATGGAGATGGAAGTACGACAATTAAATTTTAAAAAACAAAGCATACGCGCAGGTGTTAAATATATTTTCATAAAATAATTATGGCATACAAAAATAAACAAACACACCAAGATATTATGTCAAAATCACTTTTTTTATTGGGACCGTTCTAGTAAGGCGAAAGAAATATTGCCATACAGCCAAAAAAATTACAGTATAATTATCCTTTATCTGTTCATTTCACAATCAACGTGGATTGGTGGGTATTTCTTGGCAGGCCGTGCTCCGCCCGCAGTAGGTGTCCAAGGTGGCCCTGAATATTCCCCATTGTAACAGTTAATTAGCTTTTAGAATATACACTTGACAGCCAGTTATTTTGTCCTTATTTGGTGACTTACTGAAATAGTGAGAAGGAAGAACAAAATTACCAGCTGTTTATTAATAATGATGTTAATCGTAAGACGTTAATCAACCGAAAGTCCGAGTCCGAAGACAATCGGTTGATTAACGTCTCAGATCAAACACAACTAGACCAGCAGCGAGCGTAGCACCCTCTCTCTTTTTCTAGCCATTACGTATAGAAGTTGAATGTACTTCTGGATCCAAACTGTCACTGCCGTGGTGACAGTCAGTCAACTCATGACCACGGCACATGCAACTGTATGGAAACGTCGAGCAAAGAGCGAAGGCTTATATTTGGTTCATTTCGCGCTGTAAACTGTTGAAACGGAGTATCGGTTTCAACGCTTAACATAATGTCAGTACGCGTTTTAAATGACAGTTTAGTAGTGTAAAAGTGACAGTTTGGATCCAGAAGTACATACAAATACCCTGCTAAGCCGCTAGGGAAAGAATATAAATATCTTTCACTCCTGTTGTTGCATGTTTATCACATCGTTGACCCATTCTATTCTAAGTCTATTTTGGTCTGAGTATAAAGGGAAGTAACGCATAAGGGACGTATTTGCATTTCGTGTCCCAAAAGTAATTTGGCAGATTGTATTTTTTTAAGGATACTTCCCTCACCCTATTCTAAAGGCAAATGAACTGCTACTTAACGTCCCCATTATATCATGTGATCTCTTTCGCACACTTAATACTTTAAAAAAAATACACTTCACGCCTTTTAATTCCAAAGCGGGGTAGGCAGAGCCACTTTAATACTTTTCTACAATCGTATGTAATTTGTAGCATGTCATACATATTTCTCATAGAGTTGTTCGCGTTTCGTACACTCTTAAGGGCCAGTGAATGAATAATAGTGAATTTTCAAGGCTCTTGTATCTCTTAGTTATGACAGATGACGCTAGTTGTATTAGGGGGACAAATGTCAACGAAATTACTAACTTCAAGCAGTCCGTATTGAAGGCGACAGTATTTTTTTTTATTGTTTGTCTACATGTTACAAAAATGTCTGAAGTCTAAATAACTCACCCAAATAATAAAAAACGCACTAAAATATAACTGACAGAAGTCCCCCTGGATATCTACTAGCGACATCTAGGTAAGTAACTTTTGGAGTTTGAAAATTCCCCAATATTTCACATTACCTATCTTATAACAGTGTATGAAATGCGAAGAACTCTAAGAGTGTCTTTCTAGACTATTCT
The DNA here is from genome assembly GCA_012932125.1 of Conopomorpha cramerella. NCBI lineage: Eukaryota > Metazoa > Arthropoda > Insecta > Lepidoptera > Gracillariidae > Conopomorpha > Conopomorpha cramerella. The sequence goes on from SJJU01018634.1 coordinate 2,177, forward strand.
TAGTGTATGTAATGCTACAGATTAGGTACATTCTATTTAAAATAAAAAAAAGGTATTAAACGTGCAAAAGTAGACGAAATTCGAATAAATCGCCTGTAAACCTGTTGGCCGAAATATAGCACAAAATAAATGAATGTCAAATAACAAACAACCATTTTATTTGTTTCACTATTATAATAATTAACTAAACCCATATTTTAATGTAATACATTTGAACAAGTTACACAGCATTTGCAACAAATAGAATAAAACCACTGGTAGGTAGTGCTTAAAATTATTTTTAATCTTGATTATACTTTCATATCTTTCACTTTGCGCGCATCGGTACATAGTTTTTCAGTTTGCTGGCAACACATGAACTGGGCAGTGTTGCCAGTTGTACCTAGTGGTGGCGGTGTTTCGTTTGTTGTTATAATCACTACTTAATGGAACTATGCGATGGTTTTACAGAGGCTGCTTCTCAATCAGTTTGTACCAGTGGCCGCACTCGCAGCGGCGGGGTTGTCCCTGGAGAGAAAAAAAAACAAAAATAAATACTTGTACCACTTTCTTTTATTCTGATCAGTTTTGAACGACACTTCATGTGTCACTAAAACACTGGCAAGTAAAACCATGAACACATACGAGGTGGTGAATATCAAAACCACAACATATCGATGGCTTCCAGCCAAAAAGACCTAAGCGACATTTTTGCGCAAAACGAGTTGAGTATGCAGTTTGAATCACCTTTTTTTCTACGTCGATTGGTCTAGACTTCATAGCTGTATGACGGACTTTGATGTCGCTTACGTGGCAGAGATTATGTGTTTTTCGTCCAAAACTTTCAAATTACGATTGGATATATGCGATTTTGAAAAATAAAATTGTTTTTTTAAATCACTTTAATAAGGGATTTACGCAGTATTGTTTAACTTTTCTTATCCAGGATGGTGTGAAACAACATGTTAAACGAAATTCGAGAAAAAAAATATGTATTAAGAAAAATGGATATGTTGCGTTTTGATATTCACCTCCTCATACCGTCGTATTCATAAAAAAGTTAAAACGTGGACTAACTAGTTGACGTATATCAACTTAAGACTGGTTTGTCCGTATTTGGCGTACATTAGACCAGGTTATGAGACCTTTACTAACAGTGCACTAACGCTGTTCTAACTTTAGGAATACGAGGGATAAACTTCAACGGTGGTGAAGTAGCTTCTTAGCCGACTGAAGTGAACTCATCTTTTTGACAATACAGTGCAAAGGTGTCGACACCTCCTAGTGCAGCGCTCCAAGCTCAGACCAAACCTTCAATCTGTCCCTTTCCCAGCAAAATGTATGCTATTACATGTAGGTACTTCTGGATCCAAACTGTCAGTTTTACTGGTAGTAATTTGACAGTTTGGATCTAGATTTACCCTGGTACGCAGTAAGGGACAGAAGATATTGTCTCTTACACTTTCATTCCTTCATGTTTTTCATATTGTTGTCTCGTTTTATTCTAAACGTCAGTTTAGAATTGCAAGTCAAGTTGTTTGTTTTGATCTGAGCCTCCAAGAAAGAAGTGACAAGCTATGTCAAAGCGTGACAACAGCCAATAAGAGTGCGTATTTCTTCTAAGTCGTGTCCTTCCTGACGCGGTTGTTGCTAGGCCTTTAGAGGTTCAGTCAAAGCCCACACCAGTTTAACACTTCCGATTTAAAAAAAAATAGCTGTGTGTCAATATTTCCATACATAAAATGTCGAAACATTTCCATTCTGCAGACAATGCCCGCAACACACCAGGCGTGTAGATAATACACATTAGTTTGGTGCTAAAATGAATCTTAGATCCATCTAAGTATAGTTCATTTCACACTGTACTGATTGTATCAAGAAATTACCTGATGTAGCCACAACCAGGTGATAGCGGTGGAGTGTTCTTCACCTGAAACAATGTGAGTTATATATTAATATTAATACTGACTGGGTATACTCTTAGGCTCCATTAAGGGACACGCGGGGCGTAACGCGTCGCCTTGGGCGATCATACAATTAGGTGTAGCTATCGTTTTTTTGTCATCTATACTAATATTATAAAGCTGAAGAGTTTGTTTGTTTGTTTGAACGCGCTAATGTCAGGGACTACTGGTTCGAATTGAAAAAATATGTTTGTGTTGATTAGACCATTTATCGAGGAAGGCTTTAGGCTATATAACATCACGCTGCAACTATAAGGAGCGAAAAAATTATGGAATATGTGAAAAAACGGGGAATATTTTTCATCCTTAAGGGCTTCCGTTGCGGGCGCTGCGAAAACGTAAGTGTATAAGATGAAAGGATCTAAAAATGTCTATCTTTTTAGATTGACTTACTAGAACCGTTTTTATGGTAGGTCAGGGATAATCCCACCACCACCCAAGCCCTACTTGCCTCTTGGCGTACGGGCCATTCTCTGGAGACGTGCGCGTCTAATTGCCGTGTACTGTAGAACCCAGGAGTACTAAGATATGGGCATTAGTGAAACTACGCCGTTTTTGGTGGTATAAGAATTTAACATGTATGGGCGCCTAATGTGTGTTGGGTGGGTGTTTATAAGGCTGGTTTCATACCCGTTGGCGCGTCACGAGCTAAGGCGCAGGGGCGTGCACTTGCTTCTACAACAAGGTAGGCAGTAAACCCCGCGGATTGACACATATGTATAGGTAACTTGTCTTTACGTCTTGTCTACTCACCCACAAAACTCAGGACCTTCGTTAGCCTATGTCGTGAGTACAACAAAGAAAGATCTAGCAAAAACTCTATTAGGTGGGGAAGCCAAAATACTAAGGTAGGCAGTGTCTTTTTGCCTACATGGTGTGCACCCCCCTGCTAAGGCCATTATTACCACATGATGACTGCTGGACGCGGGCCTCCCCCAATGATTACCATGATTTTGAGGGGAAATGCCAATAATCGGCACGCTTGGCAGGCGGGTTGGCGACCGCATTGGTGTTGTGGTTTAAGTCACAGAGAGCGCTGCTACTCGGTCGTCTCTTACGACCCCCACGACGGCAAAAAATGAGCTGGAGTGGAAAACATAGTAGACTATGCGATCTGGTGCTTTATTTATTCATGCTAAGAGCTAGCAACTGAATGAAGTCTTTCATGGTCATTCGTTTTCATTTCTGTCTGCCGTTAGACAAAGAACAGACACTTCTGCATCATCTCGAAGTTACTCCGCTGATCAAAGTATCTCTAACGTTACGGTATGCGAGTCGCTCTAAAAGCATTCCACTATGCATGCGAATGTTGTTAGCATCTTAAATGTGATTTTACGCCACGTTGCTCATGTATCAACTGATCTTTTCTTCCTTCCGTTAAGTGCTTATTTCTTTTACATCACTAGACCATTGTGCCAGTAAATTAACGACCAGAGGACCAATTTTGCTGCACTCTGGTAGTTGCATCGCTATGGCATCGTAGCGGCAAACGACGGGCATCGCTGTCTTACTACAGAGAACAGTGAAATGAAAGGAGGTCATCAAGGACACAAAGGGTTTGTTGCGGTTCCTCGAGGAGCTGGGGTGGTTGGACTAGCGTCACCCAAATCACGCACAATGGGCGCATTGGAAGACGAGCTGCGGAAACGCCCCGTATCATCTACAGGAAAGACACAGAACAGGGATAGACCGAGGCGAATCGTACTAAAGTAAAATAAGTATAATCTGTCACGTTGGGTTAAATACGCTTGGTGAACCGTGGGCATTTGCTTTAGCAAGTGCCTCTCGCACCCGCTTGGGACTTAAAAAGGCGTGAAGTGTATTTTTTTTTTTTTTAAATAAGTATTTGAAAAATATTTCAAATTCCTGGCATTGCCGATCTCAACCATAGGTACACATCCCTATTCCTCCCCTTACCCGAGAGATGTGTACTGATTCGCCCTGTGATCCGATTCGCCTCGGTCTACTAATCTTTCGACATTTTCAAAGCCACTGTAGAATCGAAACAAGTGGAAGAACAGGCCTTTGCCCTGAAGTGGGAACCAGAAGACTTACATATGCATCCAACAATGCGCGCGTCGAAGCAGGAGGGCACCAGTGTGGGGTTCTCCTTGGTACCGGCCAGTTTCTTCACCACCTTCATGTTGAAAGGGTCGTCGTCTCCGGATTGGATGGCGAGGAGCTCCTGCCTCTCGAGACCGGTTGCATGCTCAATGGGGTCGGGCATCACTAGGAAGGTAGACAAAATATGTTTTAAACTTACAAATACATTATTTATACTAAAAATTATAAATATTTGTTTTTTTCTTTGCATCAAGTAGGCTACGAAACTACCAGACCAATTTTCAAAATTCCTCCACTAATGAAAAAGTGTGCTACATCGTAGACCATATAGCTGCTTAACATCAGGCAGGATGGTAGTCATTTGCTTGATCACTGTGTTTAAAAAAGAAACTATAATGGTAAAAGGACCCCTAGCAATTGTCTTAGAAACGTTGGACTGATCAATATAAATAAATAACTTTTACTACAGCAACAGTGCATGGAAACACAAAAAAAAATACAAAATAAAACAAATTTTTGCCTAGGGAGTTGACATTTTCTATGGGGACTGATTTTTTTTTTCATTTCCCCACATTGTCGGCATAGTAAAAGTTGTTCATATTGACCAGCCCAACAAAGTTTCTAAGATCAATACTCAGGTCCTTTTACACAATGTATAACCTTATTCATGAATCACATTATAATATCTATCAAAAACCACATTAAAATCCTTTACATAGTTTTAAAGGTCTAAACATACATAGGGACAAACAGCAGGTGCCTTTTTGTTTTATACTATGTATTGAAGATCATATAGGCAAGTACTCACTAATAACTAAAGTTAAGCAATGTGTTTTTTTTATAGTGTTTTATCAACTTTATAGTGTTTTGTATGTATATTTAACTTATCTTGCATGCATAGTTTTCATAACATGTTCTGAAGTAATAATCTTACAAATTTCAGTTAACAAATTTAAATTGTGATTTAGACTCAAATATATCTTGTGTCAAAAAAAAAATATCATTCTTTCATTCAAATATCTTTTAGTATCAGTACTTCCTACTAACTAAAGCTATACAATGATTAAAGAGTTTACTCAGTATTTTTCCTTCTTCTATCATTTGATGTATCCATAATTTGGGAAATGGAAAAAACTGTAGTAACCAATGAAAAATTGGGTGGTTGGTAGATGTAGGAAATTGTTTACTTTTGTTTCAATAAAAGTTTATAAATATAAACAAAGTTACTTGAATTTATGTTTATTTCAAACATATTGGTCTAACTTTAAGGACCTATTTATTGATATATAGGGTTTCAGTTATTATACTACTTGTATTCAAAGTAATTAACTGTGTTATCAAAGAATTTTCAATCTGATAATATGAAGTGGGAACATAACCTACAACTTGAAACATTTTAGATAGAACTGTTTGATAAAATATTTCAAGCCACATTTTTAGCTGACTACATACGTTATCTTATGTACAATCATAATACTGAAGCCTGGACGCTTAAAATATGGCAAACATTTAACCTACACCCTGATAAACTGATCCAAAATTAATGTGTAAGGTGAACTGTTCTGCCATCAGAGGGGGTGAAAATTATACAGCAGACCTAACAGAAATTAGAAGTGAATGTCTATTGATAGTATTATGCGAAATAACACGTACAAAAACCATTTTAGCCACGATTTATCGTAAATCAAGCCCTCTTTTTGACATTACGTAATGGAATTTGACAAATCGACGGAAACCAATACGGTATTTTGAGATTCTTACTTTTATCAGCATAACCCCTTCGGGCGGTGGCCATGACAACATTTCGGGCAGCATTTATGCGAAGAATTTGTCTACAGAGCGATGCCATTTTCGTTTTATTTCACTGAACCGCTTCTCAAAACAGCGAGAGGATTTTCCTCCTTGCACGACTTTGGAAATAAAATAGGGATGTACCTCGTTCCTCTCTATTATTCGGTAAACCGGTGCTCTGGTAGGAAAATACCGGTTTATTTTGTTTGTGAAACGGAACGTAATATTAGAATATTAGGTATTTTATGTTATTATGGTTTGATCAAACTTTCCCCACATATTTCACCTCATTTTAATAAATATTTGGAATTAACTCATTGTGATTTTTTTGTGAAAATGTTATATATCTAAGATTCTATATATTAAAAAAAATGTCATTTTTTTATATGTAGGTAAACAATCAAACTCCATCAAATATTAATCTTTCCATTTTAAAACGCAGTTTTTGACCCTATTTAAGTAACTGTCTTATCTAGCTCTCCGGTTGAACTCATCATTTTCGTAGGCACGTCCAGTGTCCACTTTTATACAGTGCAGATCTACCGGAGCGTATTTCCTAGGGCTTTTAAAATGGCTGAGTTGAGTTACGAATATTTTTCAAATTTTCAATTAAACAAATCGAAAATAAAAGCCCTTGTTAGAATACCTACCTACATAATTGATTTTTAAACGCGCCTAATAATAAATAAATAAATACTTCACATATTTTGACCCCAAAGCGGGGTAGACAGTGTTCATCAGCGTTATACTAAATTATCAATGAAATTAAAATAAATTAGTACAAAAACACCTGTTAATTTATTATTTCTTTATTAAAAATGTAATCGGAACCATGTAAATCTCTAGTCTATCTCAGGCAAAATACGTCCCATTACTAACTGAGCGATACTGGTGTAGGTTGTAGGTGCAAAATAATATTTGTTCTTATATGAGACCGCATCCTTAATAAATGGAACATTCTTGTAATTAGACACTTACTCTTATAAGTATATTATTAATGTAGTGTCGTGTAGGACTGCAAAAAGGACAAAAACACAATTTACATAAAGACATTATATTTATAGAGAGTCTGTATTACATAGTGACAATTTTTCTGTGAAAATATTTCTTACCCAGGCGTGTCCTGCATTGTGTATCTAGACATTTTCTAGTTTTAAAATAAAATAAGCAAGAAAATAGGTAGACTTAACAGCCATCTAACCATTCACTAGGTAAGTATGCAAAACCAAAGAGAGCTTTTTCAATAGCCATACTGTTGAGTGCAAGCCACAAATGTGTTCACTGAGTATTATTTATACGGTGCAACAGTTTCTTTTTTAGTGAACAGTATATAAAAGTATTATTTCTTTTCGTTAACCATCCGCATATCTGAAATAAAGATAAAACATTGTTTTACTGACCAAATATTAAAAGTGTAATTCGCTCTTTCTTAAATATCACATCTATCGACTCGAAAAAAACATAGTATAATATAATTTTAATGAAAAAATTATCGAATTCAACCAGTAGGTAGTACTAGCCGCCCGCTCATACGACTTTTTAAAATTCCCCTCGACATATCGAATTTGCCATCATCTAATCCTAATTTCCTATCATGGGACCATTTTGGAAATATCTTCTTTATAACAAAAAAGAAAATCATCAAAATCAAACAAAAAGACATAATAAAAGTAAAATATATTCGATCGAATTGAATAAGACCGCCAAACATTTCATTACGATATACATACCCACATGACGAATTTCACTTTTTTAATCAATTTAATGACTTTCTTTATTGTCAATATTGACCAAATAAATAATGTGCAGTAAGATCAATTTCTTGTTCGACTACTTCGTTGAACAAAGCATCCTTTGAATGAGTTCAGCCTGACATCTATTTCACCCTCCTCGAGCTGAAAGCAACATGTAATTTGTAACATTATAGAGATATTATTGTGCTATGATAGTTACTTAGTAGGTGTTCGAATATTGCCTGCCTTAATATACAAAGTACTTTTTTTTTTTTTTAATTATTATATACCTGTATAACATAATCATAACATTAGCAAAAAAACTTACATTATTTGCAAGTAACATTAGGATCTGACAAGTGAGTTAAAACATAATGATTTAAAGTAGAATAGGTACTACAGGACTACCTAAACTGTATTATTTTTCATAAACATTATGTTTATTCTAAAACTACGAACTTACTGTCATGACTTGTCATTATGTTTAATTGTAATAACCATAAATGATTACCGGATCTGCTTGATACAGCTCTTTATAGCAAGAAGGAGACACACATTCTCGAATGCATCGAGTTTTAGGCAATCCAGACAAATTAATACAAGCGTTGCTTTGCTCACAAGCAGACTCGAACTCACGGAAGGTCATTTCCTGAAAGAAATGAGTAATTATGAGAATTAGCCAATAAATACCTAAACATCATACAGTCAAAGGTGCATAGGAAATGCCCCTTACGTTTTTTGGAGAGTCTTTGTACTGATATTCTTTGAAAGTAAATGTAACAGGTGTTATCTCAGACTTTACGTTAAAATTAAATAGGTAAACATAGGCACAAATCACTATGAAACTTATGTTTGTAAACATTTCTGGCATTTTAGCAGTTTGCCTACGTACTTTAAAATCAATATCCTTCTGTTGATACCGTAATCCACACTGCGCATTCGTCATTGCGCAGCGCAATGTTATGTAAATATTTGTCTTGTTTTAGTTCTAAAATAGTGTATCAGTGGGATTAAAATGAGGGAATATTCATTGAGACAGGACCCACTATTTGTATAAAATTAGAATAAAAATGAAATGTTTTGATAGAAGGAAAGAAATGATTTACCGTTTGTCGTGTATAATCGGTGTACATCACTAATTAGTGTTACCAGTTGGGAATGCAAAACGTAACTCAGTAAGTTTTAACATTGAGTTTAAGTAAGTTGTTCTAGTAGGGATATTCAGAGCTCAGTGCTGTAACAGCTACAAGAAAATAAATTAACAACTTTATTTTATAGAATTTCTTCATGATTGATCCAGAATAATAAAACTAACTGAAATCAGAAAATGTTCAGTGTTGCCATCCTTGGTTAAAATATTGATTGAAATGCGTTTTTCTTTGTTCTCCAAGACAATCAATCAGTCTGTCATTAATTTCGTCACGTAATAGACTTTGTTCGGACTGTGTTGTTACGTTTTTTGTTATTGCTAGAAAAATAAAATTTCCTATTGCGTTTATAGTGTTAATTTAAACAGCTTGACTCGTAAGCTTTGTGAACTGTGTTGTACTATGTGCTGTGTTTCCTTTATTCAAAGACTGTGGTGATTCTGATTATTGTAGTGACAAAAACCATCAAAATTTTGCAACTGGGTGAGTTTCCGCATTTGCTTTTTACTTTCGTTTTGTATTCTTATTTCATAGCATGTTCATCTCCAATTTATTTTACGCAAGTCTGCGTAATGTTCAATCTATTACCTACAGCCATCAACCTTATGATCGTGGTCCTTGATTCCTGGTCTAAGGAAAATGTCGTAGTACTTTTTCAATGAAACAGCTTTCGTGCTGTGAATTCATATTAGGTACAACACGTTACAATTACATTATGACAAATGATTTCGCGCAGTTAGAAATTATTATGGGAAATAGGCTAAAGTTTTTTGAACCTACATTTAGGTATTTTTAGATTTAGGGCACCAAAATAATGTATTTGCTTTTCTCGTGCTGAGTCATTGGGTTTAGGAAATGTGGAAAATTCTTGTCAATTACATCTATTTGTAATCAGTAGTGACATTGACTGCTGTGTTAGATTAGAAAGGCATTTTCAATTATACTTATACAGTGTTAACATTTTTTTGGTACAGCAGAAAAATGTTAACACTGGGTATTATTTGTAAAACTTATTTCAATGAAACATAATTATAAAATATGCATAATTTTATAATTTCATTTCATTTTCCATTACCACTGTCATGTACTACACACACTATACCTCACCATCAATACAATGAAATTTTTCTAATATTGTGAAATTTTCTGTAATACCAGTTTTGTAAATTTTCTGTTCTTCAATACAATAATTATTTTCTGAACAAAAGTACATTTTTTTTTTAATTTGCTGGGTTGTCTTTCAACATACACTCCCAGGTGAGTTTGCTCCATAGACTTATCTCAAAGTGCTATCTGTCTCTTTAGTGGACATTTACTTTTGCTTTTCAACTGCCAAATCATACCTAGATGACTTTCATCAAGCTTGTGTTATGCTGCTCTATGTACAAGCATCTTATGGAACTAGCTTTCTGCCTGCGGCTTCTCCCGCATGGACTTTGGTTGTATTGTGGTATAAAGGACAACTATAAGAAAACTTATCATTCCTATGTGAAAATCTAAGTTTCCCTTGGGAATATCAATTTTTTCCAGGATAATAAGTACCCAATTATTCAATCCAGACTTCTAAGTTTACGTATGCAAAATTTCAAAGCAATCAGTTCAGAAGTTACGGTGTGAAAGTGGAACAAGCAAACAAACTCACTTTCCGATTTATAATATTAGTAAGGATAAATAATGAACATACACTTACATCTGTAATGCTAAAAAACGGGTGTATGGAACCTTAGGATGATGAGGATCAACAGCCACATTTAGCATAATAAAGATTTAATAATGTCAACATGGTGCTTCAGTTACAAGTTGCTAGCTCATAAACCTAAATCTCCAAATCCTATAGTAGGTTCTTACAATAAGCCAGGAAGAAATATAGCTTAATTATTATTAATTCTCTTTACACCCCTAATTGGTGGTAATAATTTGACTGCATACTATACAACAGGAAACATGTCAATAGAAAGAAATCATTTGCATTGTCTAGCAATGTAGAGATGGAAACATGCCCTTCCTCCATTAGTACAGGGTTATTATAACTTTGTCATTAGAAAGAGATGCAGCTTCTAGACAAGTTACTGACTTAGGGCCTAGTATATGTGATGCGTAAATAGGGCCTTACAGATATCTCTCCATGTCCCTCTGTATGAACACTGGCATCTTTGCCACTCTAGTCATGTTGATGAATGTATATGAAGCTTCACATGAATGGTC
>SJJU01018637.1:0-21727 GCA_012932125.1 Conopomorpha cramerella
TGTTGTCAATTATGGGGTTTTTCCCTTGCACATGAAGCTTAGTGTGTAATGGAATGTGTGTGCGTAGAGCCGGTGGTGGTGAGCGAGCTGGGGCTGGGCTGCCCGGGCGCCGAGCTGTCGCGCGCCGTCGCCGGGTTCAGTGACCTGCGCTCCGCCGCGCTGCGGTTCATGCACGACGATGCGTTAGTACATATTACATACATACATACGCTATAGTGATACACAACTACCGCCATACTGCGTGTAAAAGGAATGGTCTTACAAACGTTGTTGGACTCGACAATACGAACAACTTTTTCTATGGTGAGAATGTGGAGAATTGAAAAAATAATCCCACCCCCATAGAAAAAGATTGAGAGAGTCAGAAGAAGAAGAGAGTCTCCCATGAAATCTCCCGAGGCAAAAAAAAACTATTTTGTATGGATATGAAAAAATATTTCTCCTTGCTCGAGGTCCCTTTTCACTCTGTATATATTCCCCTGTTTTACATACAAGGCTTGGGCACATGGAGAGAATGGATGAAAGTCGAGTAACGAAAGAAATTTACATCTGTGTTGTAAGAGGCCGAGCGAGTAGAGGTCACCCCAGAAAGACATACATCGATTAGATTGGTGATGTCCTGGCGGAAGGTGGCGTGAAAAGTACTCGAAACCGGTGACCATGTATGAATGTGGATGAAGCGAAGGGGATATGCAGCTGACAAACCTTTATGCCAAATACGTGACATCTGGTATAATATATTGATATAAACCGAATATTAAGAAATGATGTGTGGATGTGGGCTTATTATTATTGTCCAAAAAAAACCTTGTCTTAATAAAAAATCGTTTTTGTACATCAAAGTTTTAATGAAATATGCGTGTTTTTTTTCCAGAGTTTGCACGTTTATGAATCCGTTCCAGATATCAAGAAACTTTACAAATAACATGCAGGTGGAGTGCATATCTCGGAGCGCTAAAAAGTACGTAACAGTATTATTACCGCGGTAAATAGCATTTTTTTTAATTCACGGTTTACAGTGGCGTGCAATTTGAGAGAGGCCTATGCCCAGCAGTGGATAAATATGAGGTTGCGATTATGATGATTTAAAAACTTACTATTATTTATGTAAGTATGTAAATTATAAAATGTTTATCGAAACTTGTTGCCGCTACAAAACATACATACATAGCTGTTATGAACACAGTGTAAAACTAGCTATACATAAAAGGATATCACTATAACAATAATCTGAACTCCGTTCGCAGGCTACACTCCGACGTGTTGTCAATAGAGCCGGTGCTGAAGACGCTACTGCTGTCCCTAACTGGCGAGAGGACCACCACCGAGTGGCTGGAGACCTGGGTCACGCCGTTGGCCGCTCAGCTGGTGCAAGTCAGCGACATCGCCGACCAGAGGCAGGCCGTTGAGCCAAATGTTGTACCATTTGGTCAGTGATCATTCACACGAAGGTTCAAACGATTTGAGAAGTAGATGTACAATGAGGTATTTCTGTAACTATCTGCTCGTCTTCAAATTGGGTTTGTTTCATATATCAGCGCTGGATTTTATATTTCTTACACTTGCGCACGATGTTCTATCTTGATGTGGTTAGGAATATGATCTCTTTGTTAAAGTGTTCAGAACGTGTGGTAAGAGTGTATACTTAAAATTATGCGATGATGTTTTACTTTGGCGGCAATACAATTAAAATGTGAAAGAAGGAAAAATGAAAATGTGAGCGAAGAGAGTGCTATTTTTTGGAGCATAATTGTATTAATTTAGGCTATATAATGCTCTGATATGACTGAAAGAATGCGTCTAACTAGTACCTGACAAACAACCAGTTTTTAGATTATTTTGCATTTAAAACAGTATTATCCGCGGGTTTTTTGTTTCTCTAGGTTGTTAATAATAAAAAGGACATAAAATCCGAAAAAACTTTCAATACAGGCTGCACGTGAGTTAAGGAATTTAATCGATTGATATATGTATATAGCTACATATTTTATTAAATGTAATATATCACTAATTTGTCGCAAGAAACGACAAAAATTTTCACGTACAGGAAGGAAAAGAGAGATTAAATAGGCTGCGGTATTTGTCCAATGTTTATTGAGGAAATGTATTTTTGTATGTCGTTTAAAAATTGTAAAGTCTCTTGAATCTTGTCTATGACTCGATCTGGGGCTACTATTGGAATGTGGTATTAGTATATTTATAAAGATTTTTTCCTTTGGTAGCAGTAGTTGGGTTATTTTGTTGAATGGAAATGCACCTTCTTTATTAGACACAGAGTGAATTGTGCAACTCGGCACCTATCTCAAATTGGTGTTGAATCCATGTCAACCATGTTATCTACGTAGCTTAGAGTAATTTGGCTTAATCACCCAACTGACTGCGGCTAGATGGAAATTATCATTTGTACAGAGAGTAATAAAAGGCCAAAGATGTGTATTTACAATGAAATTATTTATTGAGAATGTAACTTTTAATATAAGTCTGTTAAAAATACTACATAAATTAAATGTCTTCTTATATTAAATGTTGTAATCTAGAATAAGTAAAAGTCTACGACACAAATTAAACTTACTTTTTGACTTAAAATATGAGTCAGCAGTGGACTTATAGTCGGAGTCATCTTAGAAGCGAATTCCGACACCTTGAGAATGACCATGAATATTATTAGAACGGAAGTAACTGACAACACATGTAGGGCGCTGACAATGTATCCCAGCGTTGAACATTCTATTTGGTCCTTGTTCTTTTTCAACTATTATTAGAGCTGTGATTTATTGTCGTTTGTCGTCGTGTCGAAACATCGTATGGGTTGACTGTATTTACGAAGACTTTACCAATATCACACTCATAAATCGATGCTGTAATAAATCGAATCTCGCCAATGTTGTACAACACTACCAGTCTAGGCTAGACATGTCAATCGACCTGTCAGAATTTGGTTCTTAGATGGCGCCGACAATAATGTAGCATTTCTTCTAGAGATGTATTATTTATAAATGTTTTAAAATGTTTCTGCCTGTTTACTATTGCATTTCTATAGCTTTGTGTATCTGCAATCGGTTTCGCAGATAGTACGTATCAGTACCAGTAGTTGGTATTACAGTTTCTGGAAGCTAGATCTTTATGAAGGGAAGGAAATTTAAAACATGTAACAAGTTTTACACGTTCAATATCGAATGGCCGGGTACAGTCAGCCAAAAAGTGGTCTATTGATTTTGAATGAATGAATGAATGAACACTTTATTGCACACTAAGATATTACATATATATACACTGATGAGACAATGGTAAGGTTACAAAAGGCGACCTTATCGCTGAAAGCGATTTCTTCCAGGCTAGCTGTTTTTTGGATTTGTTGATTTTGATGACACTTGCAAAATGCGATGTGGCTCTGGCTGGACAAATCTTCAAAATGGGTCACAATTAAGCAGGTCAATAGGCCACTTTATGTGACGGCGAAACATCCTTACTTCAGAATTTGTGATGCTACAGACTTAGATAATCGATTGAAAAAGTGTCCAGCTAGCTTGAAAAACGCCTTTTCGCTGGTCTCTCAATCTCGGCAACGGAAGTGATTTTAACAAGTGTTTGTATATCAACGGCCGTCACAAATATTTGTGACACTCATAGCCATAGCCAAAAGTTTTGTGATAATGTTTTGTGTCCAGCCAGCTTGAATTTACGTAGAAACATTCTGGCTGGACACCTCTGAATCTGATGAACAGGAGCGTTTTTGAATACGGTTTCTTTATAAGGTTTTAGAGACGCAATTTGTGACAGCAATAACGTTGAATTTATGGCGTCACATTTGAAGGTTTAAGAGAAATCAGTGAACACTGCTTAATTGTGATCCATTTTGAAGATTTGTCCAGCCAGCCTGAGCCACATAAAATGCGCCGTTTAGGGCTGATATCTCGAATACTTGTCATATTTAAATGTTGTAAAATACTAGTAATTATAAGTGCTCTCTAGCATCATTTTTTAGATCTACTTTCAAATCTCTCGAGAATTCAGGTGACAGATTTGCTGTGAATTTCTTGACAACACACATCTATATAGAGTGGTCGATTAATTAAAACAATTAATCCAATTAGTGGTAGATGTCATTAATGGTGACCTTTGACGGTGTCTCGTTATCTATTGCGTCGCCACTGATTTAATCTATGAAGAATGATTAACAAAGATAAAATTTAGATTTTTACGTATATGTAGAATGAGATCAGAACTATGGAAAGACTTCGGTTTGTGATAATCTGTCTATATTATAAAAGTAACCCTTTGACCGCCGCATAGTAAACCTTGTTATTGAATTGAAAGTCTTGTTTAATGTTTTCATAACATTGACGATTCAACGGTTACTTCAGAACAAACCTGATGAGTACTTTACTTACTACTTTAACTCTTTCGTGGACACGTTCAGTCCACGTGACAACTAATCTTCAAATGTATTTTTTATTATCAATACTATTGATACCTATTGGTTTTAAGACCAATCGCTAGCAAAGCTTTTATTTCGCAACTTTACATGGAGACATAATTGTGAGATTACTGATGAAAAATTTACTCTGTAGTGAGTAGGTGTTTATCAAATGTTTAATTCTCTGAGAATCAATGTAGGATTTGGTTGTTCCAATTTGTTATCCCGAAGAAACTGTTACCCGGGGTAAATTCTTTAGGGTAACGGATCGGAAGATCCCGTAGGACTGTAGCTTGCATTTAACACATTCCACGTTTAGAAACTGTGTTATTTACTGTCTAGTCAAAAATGTTGTATGTTAATGTAATTAACTGCACACTTAATCAATAAAAAACAAAGAATAGCATCAATGGCACTTTCATTTATATAGTTATTTTTATTATTAATTTCACTAGGTACAGCCGGGAAATGACTGATCGACATTCAGGTAATGTTTACAATTGCGGCAATTTTAATATCAAATTAGAAACTGATGTGAAATACAAAATCATAGGTGCCGGAATGCTTAGACCAAACACAACCATACTTGCAATCCAAAACTGACGTTTATCATCATTATACGGAAAACCCACAGTGAAATGAAAACGAAAGTGAAATGAAAACGAAAGTGAAAATATCTCCTGTCACCAAAGTGACAGTCTGGATCCAGTAAGTACTAATACATTTCAGTTGAAAACGGAGAACGGACGGAGCGTGTCACGGTCCTGCAAGTATAGTTGTGTTCCGTGGGTCTCACTATTACAACTGAGAATAGCCATTGATGGTAATATCTAATTAAAAAAATCACTGTAGGTACCTACTGTTATTTTGGACTAGACGTCAATGGTTATAGTAACACTGATTTGAAATAAACCTGCAGTTTCAGTATTAACATTGCAGTAATAGTGACACCCATTGTTCTGAGGCCGGAAGTGTATCTCAGTCAGTACAGACGAGCCGCGCCCTTGGGTTGTTCCAACTATGCCAACTGGCAATCCCAAGTAATTGGGATAGATGGAATTCCTTTACCATTCTCCTCAACTTTCAAATTAAACTTAAATGGGCAATTAGTAGGTATGTATAGCTTGGCTATCCAGTGAAACTATTGTAAAACTATAGCCAATTGAATAAAGTACCTCTTAAGATAGTAAATTATGTGCCTTGACTGTACAATATACAACATTTTGGAAAGTTGGGAAGAATGGAAAAGAAAATGCATCTTTCCCAATTGATTGGATTGATAGATGCAGTTGGTATAGATGGAACAACTCTCATTCTTCAATGGACCAATTACTTTACTCCTACGTTCACGTACGCTAACATTTAACTTAAAACCTAAATCTAATACTTAGTTACTCCTTTTACTTAAAACTAAACAAAAAGTGCACATCTTATTGCAATAATGCGCCTACATACAGAATAATTCACATTACATAATATGAATCTTACAAATGAATGTTGTTATTACCTACAAATTTAACGGGAACTCTATGACTAGACAAATGGAAATCTTTCGAGTTTCTAACAACTCTGCGTAACAGCTAGTAGGATAATTATAAGGATATTACAGCATTTTCCTATGTCTATGCGACAATATGACGAAAGTAAAGTGTGTCCTATGGTGGGCATTTATCTGTCAACATTAGTCATTCAATCTACATTATAAGCCGAAGTCGATATATGGAACACACCAGTTGCGTTACCAGGGTTATGATATCCTCCGATAGTGTTTTCATTGTGTGAACATTTCCCGGCGAAGAAATCATTGTAAGAGCCGCATGCCCACGCCGCGTACCACAACGGTTGGCTCACAGTCCTGGTCCAATACTTCACGCAAGCCTTGTGACTGCATTTCGCTGCCTTAAGTTCGGAATCTATCGGCCAAAAACCCCCACCGCATTTCGGTTGCATAGAACCGTGGTTAAAGAAAAAGTCTGTGTCGGCCAACATGTTCCAATTGCCGAAAGCTCCTGAGTTACAATGGTACACCTCTACGTATTCCGCCATGCCTGATCGTAGTTGTTCGTCTGTACTTCTCTTGAAGCAGGGCAATGCAGGATCTAAGCCAGTTATTCTCCAGATTTTGTTTCCGGTTTCATTTTTATAAGTTTCGCCAGCGAATCCGATCATGTGAGCGCCCAAACTGTGCCCTACTCCGTGAATTTTTTCAGCTGGATGTTTTAACTGTATCAAGAAATCGCCAATTGCTTTTCCTAAATGGTATGTGTATGTGAAAGATCTGGAGTAACTTTCATACCAGCCGCCATTGTCATTGGTATAGGCGAAGTGGTCGATAATGATCAGATAGACGTTTTCGTCCTTGAAAGTTTGGCGCATCATTTCCTGGTTCGTTTTGTAGATGTGTGACTTGTAACCTGGTACGTATATGATTAACCGTTTGCTGGCGTCGAGGTTGTATGCTGACCTCAAGTTTTCCCCAGCCTCGTACAGTGGGAACGTAAAGTTGATTCCATTGTTGAAATCGTGAAAGAACAGCATTGCTTCGTGTAAGTCTATGTTTAGATTCCGGTTGTGATTACCTGTAAGGAATTAAGTAATCATTGGTAACCGTTTAATATTTGATTATTAGAATTAAATTATTAAGATACTAACTTGTCTCCTTTTATGTTAGTAATTTAAATATAGACTTTGCAGAAAATTGTCAAAATCCAAAAGTCTATTTCATATAATAATTGTTTAGCAGAGGGCTACATCAATATTTAAACTCAACGCAGGATTTCAATAATTGATTTCAATTGAAAATCCTTTGCCCCTTATTTTGTTTATCGCGTCCCTGTCAACATTATAGGCCATTGAACTACGTTATGTGGGTAAGTGATTCGTATGAACGGTATATCGTCTTTTGGACCCAATGATTTGGAACAATAGAGATATTAATATCTATCTAGGTGGTATTGTTATGGTTGACTTTTTGGAGCGGGAGTTTATAATTGTCGAGTTAATAGTTATTTGACAAATATGTATCTTTCCAGTAAATAATTATCATTATTTGAAAATATAGTCTTACTTCCGGTTTTGCAGCTACTTATTTACATAGGTTACATATTAGAGGGAAGTGTGGAAACAGGTTTTGTCGTCGACATATAAATACGAATAGAAGCGAGTATAATAATTAGGCATGAAACAATTATTATTTAATTATTTTAGGTATATGCAAGGTTCATTTTTACCCGACTTCAGAAAACAGGTTCTCAATTCCGACGGTATTTTTTAATGTTTGTTTATAACTTTTGACGGTGATTCTGTTTTGATTTGAAAGCTGGTGGTTCCTGTTTGGTCTCATTTAAATTTGGTTCTGGTTCCAAGAGAAAAACACAAAAGTATTTAATGTTTTACTGGTTGAAATCGGTTCTTTTTTCTTTAAAGTTATATTAATACAAACTACTGATTACTTACACTTTATAAAATGATCCATTAAGTTATTCAGTGAAGCAAACTGGCCGCTTCCGCTGAAGAAGAGAGCATTCAAAAATACCAACCACGACGGCATTTTTAAACGAAACAATATTATGCTCCTGCGCACAAAATAAAATCACGTCTCGCTTCGGTGAGAATCAAAAGATAACTGAGTTTACTTACATTCCCTGTCATTCATCACGATGAGTCACATTTTGGCTCGCCTCTGTTCCGTTGACAATAAGGTGTATATTGTTTTGTTACCTTTTGTAATGCCTCGTGTGATTGTCTAGTTGTTATCGTAGTAACATATTAGGTAGGTACAGCGAATGTCAACTAGGATATTAGCTTGTCACAAATTATTTATCATCTCACAAAATGAGAGTTATTTTTTTGGGAGAGAGTTCTTTGTTATTTTGGTGTATTCACAAATATCTTAATATGGGAACGTTCCATACAGCACCAAAGGTAAGGCGAAGGGGAAAAGGATTGTCTCACTATAATCAGAATTCGGGCGGCACGAATTCATACCATAGAAGGAAAGTTGAGTCAAAGTTGGTCAGGTCATTGTTAAACGTCTGCGAGGCCATAAAAATTTGCCCACACACTGTATGAAGCCTAGTTTACCTCAAGCCATGCTATAATCTTTTTGATGGCAAGTCAGCGACTATTCGACAACTGTGGTGAAAATATCATTGTGTTCCTCAGCTCCGCGATCTCAAGGTTTCATAATTATAGATCAAGGTTTCATATTAGAGCAATAGATCAAGTCATATTTTCCACATGATTCCGATGATGTTGGAACAGAGGTTAGCGGAAGTATCTGAACTGAAACTGAGCGAATACCTTTACAAATATATACCTTTATAAATACTAGTGGACCCGACAGACGTTGTTCTGTTTTAACTATTAATATGAGTATAAAATAAGTATAACTTCCAGGGTGGCCTGTGTCCAGAAGTGGATGTCATCTTTTTTAAATTCCCTCTTCGTACGAGTACAAACCTTCTCTGGACTTCCACGAATAATTCAAGACCAAAATTAGCCAAATCGGCAAAGGCATTGTTGATTTATAACATTACGAAAAGTGGCATTAATTTTTATATACATAATATAGATGATTGGTTGGAATGAAGTGGCCGTATGGGTACGTAATACGTACTTATTAATATAAATAAAACATTTTATTAATTTACATGATAGGTACTATTTATCCCATGAGTGCGTAAGATGTGGCCATCAATATTACCTATTTAATGTATCTATGGTAGACCTATCGATATTATAGCGAAGGTAGTTATACTGTCCCAATATGTACAGTCGAGGACTACGCAACTGACCGGAACTTCAGTCCAGCTCGTATCGTGACCATTTATGCATGAAATTTTTTATAAGTAATACGGCAATTTGAAACGCACTATTTCTTACCTAAGCCAGGCCTGGACAGTATCTAATGTCTGTTTTTTTTACGTTATTCGACACGAAATTGCCACTTAGATTGTAAGTAACAAATTCTAACTTCATTGGGACCGGCCCTCTCATATAATCTTCCTCTTAACGTCCGAGATGGTGAATCCGATAAGGTATTCTAGTCACGATCTCAGATTTAATTAAAAACGCTCTTACTGCTCTCTGCCGTTCCCGAAGACAATCGCTTTTTAGTCCCAATTAATTTAACTAGATCTACTTTCATATCTGAAAATATAAGGATACGTTCTACGTACACTTACGCAGAGCAAATATTTTCATTGTCTAATACCTACTTAACTACCTAACCAGAATAATTATTCATATTGAAATTTCATTAAATAGCTTTATTAAGGGACTTGTAGACGACCCGCCATTTTATCCGTGTATTTTCAGTTTTTCAATTTTTACACAGTAGATATTTAGTTGAAACTATTTTTAAATACAGGATATTTGATCATGAATAATGATCCGGAAAAGCCCTATAAAGCCGAAGTGTACTGTTTCTTTACTGACGCCATTAAGTACATTGTTTTTATCATTAAGAACAAGCGTTTGACCACCATCCTGCCTGATGTTAAGCAGCAATATGGTCTACGATGGAGCACACTTGTTCATTAGGTACCTATTGAACCGCGACTTGAAGACCTTCAGATTGTACTGCGCAGGAAACAAACAGACTCGCTCTTATGAAAGTAGCTGTAGACGCAAACCGTTTGGTTCGCATATATGTAAATCCACCTGGTATGGATGACGTTTTGCCTTACGAGAGCAGTATTCCATACACGTGAGCAACTGTTCCGGTGTGAAATACCGTCGCACCTTCGAGAGGATGCCCAGCTTCTTGGCTGCGCGTTTTGCCGTAGCCTCAATATAGGGGCCAAAGTTGAGGTTGGAGATCAGCGTGATGCCTAAGAGCTCAGGTAAATCAAGAGCTCAAAGCAAATCCTGGAAAGTCATTTCAGCAGGTACCAATGCGCCGCAAAGTAAAAGTTGATAAGTCTACATCCTTTTAACATTATGTAGGTATCGCTAACTTTTATCGTGCGAACCGACAGATTGTAGAGACTTGGCTGAGTCTTGTGTTTCCTGTGCTGTAGGTGTAATAGTGGGAGTGTTAATGACAATATCGCTCCTTAATAACAGGGGGTTAAGTCTGCTGTAGTTTGGTAGTTGCATCGCTCTGGCATCGTAGCGGCAAACCATGTCCATTGATGATTTCGTTACTTTCATTTCACTGGCGTCGCACATCGTTTGCCGCTGTGATGCCAATGATGCAACTACCAGAGTGTAGCAGACTTGGCCTCCAGAGAGGATGTTGGTCAAATGCTTGTTGCTTATTTGTAACCTAAGTATTTCTGGTTACAATAAAGGTAGGTAAAAAATATTGTCATTCGATGTTTACGTACGGTCGGCCAAGAAAGTGATCTTACGTTTTAATGACACTTTCCTGTGTTAATAAAACATCACTAATGTAGAGTTGATTATTGTGACAAGTAAAACATTTGCCATAGTGTTTATTGTAGTGATATTCGTATGAGTTTCAACCTTAGGGTGAAATTCTCACCCGACTGTATCTATAACTTACATTGTAATGTTAAACTAAGTTTCATTGGTTTAATTTCTCTCTTTGACATATTGATATAGGTAATGGGGAGTTAAGGTAGGTTGGTAGGTATCTAGAAAATTCGTTGTGTTCGTCTGGTTATTTGCACTCAAACAAAAGTCTGTGTGGTATCTGGCGCCAAAGTAGGTACTGTCGGCGAAGAAAATGGTCTATCAGTTTCGATGACAGTTCCTGTCACTAAAACATCAATAAGGTAGAGTTGGTATATTGTGACAAGTGAACAATGAACCTTAATGTTTAATGACATTCATATGAGTTTCAACCTTAGGGTGGTAGAGCAGATTCTTGGCCGACTGTACATGTTCTAGTTTGGGGTCAGATCGCTGAATGGGAAAGTAGGTAGATACTTATCAAAATATTATTGTTTACTTATTCCATAAAAACGGTTTTTAAACATCTTTTAGAGATGACACACAATTACTTTAGGGTACATGTACCGTCACGGACTCCCGGGGAAACTCTATAAAATTATTGTATACGTAATAATTTTATAGAGTTTCATCAATACTTAAAAATATGACATTGGCCATTGTAAAAAAATCGAAAATGTTTCGGTTCGGCAATCCTTGACGGCGCATACTTTAATCTTTAAAATTATTATAGAGTGGATTAAATACATTTTCAAAATAAGGATTGTAAGGATTCTGAACTGTGCAGTTGAATCCGACTATAAAACTAAGTTAAACTCAGGGGCCAAGCAATGTTGGGCCTTGATAGTAGCAGTGGGGCTATTCGCGTCGTCGTTTTCCATCTTGAACAGGAACAAACAGCGTAATCTCCTAAGTCCATTTTGCTCAGGCATGTAGCATCTGTCTTGGGAGGATCGTGATATTTTACTTAACGTTCAGAAGGCAGGTTATTTCGTCTGACGCATTATGTGCATTGCATTTAGTGATGGGATGTGGAGAATGCGAAATGACATTTCACAGGTAGGTAGTGTAATGTATATGGGATTAGTGACATGCCATTTGGATAGACTTTAAGATAATTTGTGGTGATGAACTCGTGGAAGGAATGTAAATTAAAAGTAAATAATGCTTGATAATAAATGTATCTACATTCAATCCCACATCTGTGTGTAGTGTTATTTATACGAGTACATAGATCTGAGAGAAAAATCGTTAGGAAACATAAGTTAACTAACTTTGTTGGCCAGAGGACAAATATTGTGACTCAGTTTTACCACAGTCATGATTGTGATTGACGGATTTCCTATCGTCTAATATAGTGAATGATGTTTGAATTAGTATTAGTAGTAATTCCATAAATCATGACGATGGAATTGAATGACGCTTGCATGAGCGTCTAATGTCTGCCTTAAGGCAGGTTAGTTGTAATGTATATGATGAAACCTGTGGTGGATGCACTATCTGATTAGATGTTTAAGAATTTTGACGAATCCTGTAAAGGATACAGATTTGTAATTTATATTTGGTATTGATTTAGTATTCCTGATTTTTGGTAGGTACTGAATATTTTATTTACAAAACATCGATAAGCCAGAGTATGTTTAATTCCCATCACTACATGTAACACAATTTATGTTCATAGGTCTGTCTGTCTGTAGTCTGCGGTGGCGGCGGCTGAGGCGGCATCAGAAAACGTTGCCGGTAGCTGCGAGCTGTTACTTTTATAAATTGCGCTCTTTCGTGTCACGTGTGAATTCTCTTGTCGTGTTTACTTTATTCTTCTTTCATTATGGCATATGTTACCTACCTATGTAAATTCCTAAATTGTTCAGCAGCTTGTGCAATTTACTAAATTGGTTGTAACTTAGGCATGGATTTGTAGCGTTTGCAGTATTTAAGTAAATAAATATTTTACAACAACACACACATTGACTTCATCAAATGTTAAGAAGCATTTGTGTTGTGGAAATCAGACAACGAGACATATTTACCTATATACATTTTTTTTCATTTAAGTTTATCTACTTAAAAGTTATGCTTCCTAATAGATGCTACTTTCAAAATTTGTTTTAAATCTCCTACTGTTTGTACCATTCTCAGTGTGCATGTCACAATGTTTGTTGCCATACTCTTCGGAAAAAAGAAGGACTTAGTTCTTCGTACTCATTTATGTTCAAGATATTTCGCCTTATTTACATATAGAGATTAACTGCCTATTTAGATCGACGATATTCGGTATTTGCAACTTACATAATATCAAAGGTTAAATGCAGATTCTACTTTATTGATATATTTTCATAAGAGAAATCATCAAGGACCTCATCTTTAGAAGAAAAATAATAAACACCTTTTGCAATACCAGGATTCCAGAAGCCAGCAACGGTGCCGTCGTCCTCACAGAGACCTCTTACGAAATCCTTATACGACTCACACTTTTTGGCTGGGAACCAATCCTGATGATTGATCGTAGTCGCGAATATGATGATGCACTGATTGTGGCTGCACTTGGCTGCTTCCTCAGAATCATGTATACCTGGTATCAGAGGAACATGGCATCCCGGCTGAAACTCTCCCTTATCATTCGCGAAGAAGTCCACGTCCCCAAGGACGCTTCTGGTGCCGAAACCACCTGCGTTACAATGAAAAACTTCTACATATTGAGCTGCGCCAGATCGGATTTGTTCCTGAATAAGTGTTTCAGTGAAGCATGGACCGGCTGGGTCCAGCGCGGTTATCCTTTTTAAACTATGACCCGTCAGTTCCTTGATATTAAAGCCCGTATAGCCCAAGATCTGCGAGCCCAAGCTGTGTCCGATACACCTTATAGAATTCAATGGCACTCCGCCATCTGTGAGACCGTTCAAAAACCTGCTCACAGCTCTTGCAATGTCATAAGCATATTCTACAGATGTTTCGTAGCTATCACGGTAGCTTTTCTTCGCGGCTGTGTAGATAAAGTGGTCTACAATAATGTAGTATGAAGTCTCCAGTTTCTTAAAGGCGTTCAGCATGTAAGTATTATCTTTTCCGTCTATTGGCGAATTGAAGCCTGGTACGTAAACGACCCAATTCTTACGCTTCATACTTCTCCTTAATTCATGGTCGCTTAGTATTTTAGTAGCGGCGTCATCGATTTGGTATGATAAGTGTATGTCCCGATAGAAATCGTGAAAGTGTACACTAATGTCACTCACATCCAAATCCAAGTCTTTGTCATGGTTGCCTGAAAATTGTTACTAAAATTAATTGTTAATTGACATTAAAACAATATGTCCCATGTACGTTCACTTAGTAATTAGTAGTTCCTAAGTAGACCTTCGAGATCTAATTCTTTAAGTTGTCCAACAGTGGCGAACAAATTCCCACAATTTAAAACTTAGGCTTTAAAATTATGTCCTCTAAAATATGCAAATGGTGTGTCTAGCGCAGCGATACTGTACAAGTCAATAATAGTTTATGGATTGCATAAAGGCTGAATGACGTTATGCATGTAAAAGGACCCCGAAGAATGGTCTTAGAAACGTTGTTCAGTAATCACGCAAAATGTCATCTCTCGAGCTAAATTGTCTATTTTCTTTAGAGATATTTTTTTTTGCGTTTTCCCGTATTGTCGCTACCTATAGTAAAAGTTATTCACGTTACGAGCCCAACAACGTTTCTAAGACCATTGCTCGGGGTCCTTTTACACGCATTATAAATACTGAAGACTTTGCGATATCAACAAAATTCAAAGCCTATAACTATATGTAACTATACTTTTAATAGTAATTTTAAAACTTACATTTCAATAAGTGGGAGTTAATGATAAGATCGAAAGGACCGTACTTTTCCAATTCACCAGATCTTGATTGTACATTTTGAACAAATACAAACACCAATATAAACTTTATAAACATTTTGCAGCAAAACCTTAACTACAACTGAAGAGGCTCTGTAATATTCAGGTAATAAATAAGCACAAAACGATGATGCATAAATACAAATGTTAACACAATAAACTTATATGTAGGTACATACCTAATAGTTTTTCTACTACATTTATTCACTACTCTATGTGAACGGCATAAGGTCGATATTACAGCGTTTTATTATCAATGTTCCATTCATAACACAGAAGCATTATCACAGTGACAATATTCACACTTTGAGTTAGCACTTTTCACTTCCTAGAACTATAGGTAGGTACGGTCGGCCATAAAGTCGTCCATCAGTTTTAATTTAATCTGTATCGGCTTTACCGCTTAATTCCGACATTATACCAAGCTCAGCTTAAGTTGTCAGTGGTATATCAAATACGGAGTAAAACGTTTTAGTAAACCCGTAATAACTTCGGTATAAGTTACAACGCGTTTATTGGTAAAGCAATGACAATTTTAGTTCCATTGTGCACTGTACGCTAACTACTACATTTTACACATTCCCAAGTAGATTCTAAGGCGCCATAATAATTGATTTTGTGATAAACACTGTCGATTCTAATGCTCTATTACTCTCTCTGTATACGGTTTACCTCTAATGTATCATGTTCCAGTGAGAAATTCGGCATAAAATTTGACCTGTATTTTATTCCGGTGTATAACTTCTATAAGCTTCATTGAAATCCATTTAGTGGTAGGTATTTTCCTAGAAGAGTAACAAACATCATAATATTACCTAGATTCATACAAATAAGATCGATCCTGAAACTTACATACAGACGGAATGCGGGATTGGAAATGTCTATCACACGAGCGCTTAAAAAGTCAATTTTAAAATAACATATTGTTTCAACCGAGCGTGCAGCGGTGCGGCAAATTGATACTGTCCTGTGGGAGATGTGGGGTAAGTAGCACAATGTGCACTGGGATAAGTACCTCGCTAGACATTATAGTGTGTGTGTACTGTTTTGCAGATTGATTTGAATGTGGACATACACATTATAAGGATCAAACATATATCTATGGCCTCACAAAATCACACTCACTGCCGAGGGCCCAGGTAATGCACAGGACCTACTAAAAAATCTTATAAAAGAGCTAGTTATGGAGATAATAAAAAAAGAACAGAAGAACCAGTAAAATTTGACAGATTTGTGGTTTTCTCATGGATATCAGAACGGAACCAAACTTAAACGGGACCAAATTGTTAGCACCAGCTTTCAAACAAAAAATTAATCATCCAAATCTGTACAGGCAAAAGTTTTGAGGTAATAAACATAAAAAATCCTTTTTTTTTTTTAGTTAAAAATGAATGAATTATCTAATTTATAGGTTTATAATATAACAAAACGAATTGTTATTGCCTCCTGTGTGGTACCCATGAGTTGTACAGCTCTGACAATGGCACCAATAACAACATCTTTCTAAAACACTGTAATGTTTACTGTTTGATATCGGTTCTTGTTTGTTTAAAATTACACTCTGTAGAGATCTTTAAGCTACATTCAGAGAAAATGACAGCCCACACACTCTGTTTTAGAGAAAATGTGAATATTCCCCATTGTTTAACAATATCAAGGTACTTTTATTATAAAGAGGAAGACGTATTCTTGGACGCATTATTGTTACGAATAAATTAACTAAAGTAAACGAATGAACTGTCAACCCACGTGTTTCGATAATTCTTTTAACATTTTATGCTAAAATCCCTGCCTAACACAGGATATATTTGTCCCGGAGTTCCCTCGGGAACGGAATAAACATAATGTAACTCAACTGGCACAGACACTCTGTTACTTATAATATGTTTTATCGTATGAGATTTACTAGTAAAACGAAATATCACAGTGATATAACATAATATGTATTTATTTAAGTCCTATGGTACCCCAGTGGCACAAAGGGACTTTACTAGATGGCGCCACGCTTTCCTGTTCTCTGCGACTGCTCTTGCATCCGACCATCCCCCTAGCAAAGCTTTTCAAAAAGAGAGATGAAAGAAGTGATAAAACATACAACACGTTGCGATTCGTCGTAACAAGTGAAATCGCACTAAGCGTGACAACAGCCAATCACGGCACGTATTTGTTTTATGTTGCGTCTTTTTTGATGACTGTGCGTTTTAGGCCTGCAGCACAGCCCTCGCGCTCTTTGCCCGCTGTCGACGAGTGCGTCTCGCCACGTGTGCACGAATTTAACATAATACTAGTAACATATTTCACAGTAGCTCGACTGCATATTTTTATCATCATCATCATCAGCCCATACTTGTCCACTGCTGGACATAGGCCTCTCCAATTGCACGCCACTGTGATCTGTTTTCGGCTTCTCGCATCCAGCTTCGGCCAGCCATCTTGCGTATATCATCAGTCCACCTTGCCTGAGGGTGTCCTACACTCCGTTTGCCGAGACGCAGTCTCCACTCGAGAATATTTTTATATGTGAGTTCTATTAGTCACCATCAATCATTCCATGTGTTGTGTATAATATCCGTAGTTCCGTTATAAAGAAATTAAAATTTCGGACTATTCTGAACGAGGCATTTACCGCTATCTGTATATTTTCTTTGGAACTAAATAGCTCTAGTTTCTGATGAGATGCCGTGACAGTGATAACCGGTGACTATGGTCGGCGAAGAAATGGTCTCATCAGGGGTCAGTTTTGATGATTAATAGATATAGATACACTTCACGCCTTTTAATCCCAAAGCGGGGTAGGCAGAGGCACTTGCTACAGCAAATGACCAAGGTTAACTAAGCGTATTTAACCCAATAATAGAGCTGTTAAGAAAAATGTACCTTAATTTTTGCTGATATTCATATGAATTTCATCCTTATGGTGGTTGACTAGTTTCCTGGCTGAGTGAACTTACCGGGTTCAGGAAATAAGGACATTGTAACTGACAGTTCAGGAGAAAGATATTTGTATGTATGTATTGTACCTCACTAAACAGTTTTGTCGAAATGTAGGTATGCAAGCATTGCGCACTCTGAATTTTAATACAAGCTTGGTAAACGTCGCGTAGGTACAGTCAAAAGAGCGTAACACTTCTGGTTTTTACATGGCTAGACTGTCAATTATCAATTAATTTTGACAGTCCATTAAATGATTGATAACCCATCCAATTTATAAAACCCGGAAGTGTTACACGGTGAATATTGGCTGCTGGAATAGTCCCTTACGATTAATCCTACTAATATTATAAACGTGAAAGTTTGTATATGTGGATGGATGTTTGTTACTCTTTCACGGAGAAAGTACGGG
This sequence comes from Conopomorpha cramerella, assembly GCA_012932125.1. Classification (NCBI taxonomy): domain Eukaryota; kingdom Metazoa; phylum Arthropoda; class Insecta; order Lepidoptera; family Gracillariidae; genus Conopomorpha; species Conopomorpha cramerella. The sequence goes on from SJJU01018637.1 coordinate 18,058, forward strand.
GCGGATTTTGATGGAACTTGGCAGTATTGTAGCTTATAAACTAGAATAAAATGTAGACTATAAGGTATTTTGGTAAAACAACGTTTGCCAGGTCAGCTAGTAATTATTCATCTAGGCCATAATTTGAAGACTCAAATATATACGTAAGGGCACCTATCTCTAAGACGAACGTGGCGCGTTCGAGACTCACCTTCGACGTAACTTATTAGCGATGAGATGTGGCAGTCGTTATGGGCATCTGCATATTTAATGTACAATGCGACGCGAGAATCATTATGCCCTCAATAAGACATCGGAGTCTTATTGTGGATTGGCTGACTTGTTTTGCCAATATTGCAATCGATGATATTACATTTTTTTGGTGTTGTTTTTATTACTGCATAATATGAAAATAGTAAAAAAAAAGACGATTCCCGTACTACATAAGAACATGGCTGCTGTTTGTTTATATTTGCGATTTTTTTTAATGTATGGTGTCTTTTCATGTTTAAATAAAATGTATGGTTGCCTAAACATCAAATAAGAAAAAAAGTGAATAAGAGATGAGTATCGTAAAACAACTACAAGCACATAAAATGATTAGGATGTTATACGCATCATAAGCGTGTTTCATAAGTGAGCTCTAGTATTTTGGAAAATACCGGGCATTTCATATCATACTTATAAATAATTTCTTTTTAATAGAAAATATTTCCAAAGAACTTTTTCATATTTTGTAAACAGAAGCGGTGGTGTTTGTTTTTTTTTCCGAGAGATTTATTGATTGAAGTCCTATTCACAGTGACTTACTGATTGACGTCATCATACAAAAAAAAAAAAAAAATTGCAACGATCTTTTTCATGTGCGGCTTAAACGTGTCATTGGCAGAATTGTAGGCTTTTAGCTTCACATAGAGGCCATTTTAAAAAAAATAATTGAATTAAACGATCTTTTTTCTGACAGCCGCTTTCTATGGTCAAGGGTTTAGAGGATGAGTCAGTGATTAGTAAATCAGTCAGCACTTTCAGTTTTATATTATATAGATACGCTATATGATCACAGTACAGGACAAAGTGAACAATGGGACGAACTGGCAAGACAATATTATAAAATGTAGTGAAGGTATTCCTTAAGGTTCAAAGTTAGTTTAGACTAAGTGGGAATATATTTCCCTTTGTTGTATTAAGGGTTAAATGAAAAAAAAATATAAGTAATAAATATATCTCGTTGTCTGATTTCCATAACACAAGTGATTTAGCTACTTAACATGGGATGAAGGCAATATGTGTGTTGATGTAAAATATTTATTTATTATCATTATGATTTATTTACCTCCAATACTGACTGCTAGACAGTCATTTGTTGAAATTAATCCCTCTTAATACAGCTAGCGCCATCTTTCACAACTAAGAGAAACAAGGTCCCTGAAAATTCTCCATTTAAGCTCTTACGCGCTAAAAGCTCTTGTCTCCTCGTAACTACAGTAGATATATTGTGTTTAGATACTAGCTGTGCCACGCGGTTAATTAGTTAATTTCAGGACAGTATATAGCTTTTGTATATTCACTAATAATGTATCTTTCTAATGTTGAAAAAATCACCGATATCCGTCCAACAGGTTCTGAGTTTTTCTTTACATACAAAATAAAATTATTTGCTCTCTATAATATTAGTAAAATTAAAAAAAAAAAACCTATTCAAGTATAACAGTCCCTGACAGTATAGTACAGGGTTCCTAGTTTAAAGCACGACCACGTGTGGTATCCCAGAATGTAATTATAATACTAATTATTATTAAATAACTCGCGGCTTCGCCCGCGTGGACTTCGGTTATATTGCGGTATAAAGGACAATAATAAGAAAACTTATCATTCCAACGGAAAAATCTAAGTTTCCCTTGGGAATAAAAATTTTTCCGGGATAAAAAGTACCCTATTATTTATCAGACTTCTACGTAAGGATAATAATTATTATTCATTTCCTATGTAAAACAGAAGACATCATGTTTTAATTCTATCCACACACTTATGTATATAGAGGTAGAAGTTATGCTCTGTTGCAAAAGGCGGAAATATCGCTACTACGAGCGATTTTTAGGTAGACTTGAGTTTGTCTTATGAAGAATACGTCTAAAGTTAGTAAATAAAAAAAAAACGAACAGACACACAACACATAGTGACAAGTGAGAAAAAGAAGCGTTGTCGGCGACAACTACCACGTTGAAACCGTTTATATGCTACCACGGCAAACACTCGGAGGAAATTCGTGTACACTACGTTTCAAAGTAAAGTGGGATACATTATTAACAATTTATATTCCTTTTATACTAATACTGGTTAGGTAGACGCCCCGGGATTTCATTCATTCATAGTTTCAGTATTAATTTCTATTCAAAAATATTACCACCAAGTTTTAGAACCATAAAAAAATACACTTCACGCCTTTTAGTCCCAAAGCGGGGTAGGCAGAAGCACTTGCTAAAGCAAATGAAAACGGTTCACCAAGCGTATTTAACTTAACGTGAAAAGGGATGAGCCCATCGCCGTTATAGGGTTTACACACCTTGTGGTGTGCGGGTTTCATCACGATGTTGTCCTTCACCGTACGAGCGTTGCGTTGCGTATATAGGTTCTGAAAAAGAGTTCCATTGGTACACTTCCAATAGCCGGACTCGAACGCGTGATCTTCCGATTACAAGTCAAGTATCCGACCAACTGGGCCACAGGCGCTTTGTCTGTCTCTCGTAAATATCTTAAAAGAAACCCCTGTGCAAAACTTCAGCTTTCTAGCGTCAAGGTTTGGGTCAAATTCACTAACTCATCAACTGTTCAGTTAGTGATGAATGAATCAGTCAGGACTTTGAGTTTAATATATTGTACAGATTATAATGAGGAAAGATTAGTTTGTTTGTTTGCATCGCTATCCGAAACTATAGGACCGGAAGCTACACTATCTCACTAAAGCTAGTTTATTATAAGTAGGTAGATTTAGACAACAGTTACCACAATAGTCCACCATCTGTCGCAATCAACAGTTTCCTCTGTGTAACTAATGTCGATATCTATAAATATATACATAGTAAAAAGGGTCTAGGTTAGCCTCAGATACTGTGAAACTATAAGGGTATCCCATACTACACTACTTCTAGTTGACTAGAAATAGATACTAGGCGAGCTAGTCTACTAGTCGCCGTACGTAACGTAAAATTACTAAAGAGAGTGGAGAGGGAAAGGTGGTCCCGAGTACACTGTCCAGAAGTGTTATCTAATGCTCACGTAGAATAGCTTAAAGCAGTACGTGCCGTTGACAGTATCACCGCTTTAGATTCACGGCCTACTTCAGTTACACAACTGTGAACTTACTGTCCACACTTTTATTCAGTAATATAGGTCCATTTACTATGAACGAGGCAATAGTAACTATGTATATATATCTATATATTTTGAAGAGTGCTTTATTACTTGTTTGAGTTCTCGAGTGGAGACCGCGTCTCAGCAAACGAATTTTGTACGTATAACTGTTAAAACTGCATTTAGTGGATGTTGTAATGTGAATACCCAATTTGATGATCTGTAGATTGAGATTCAGTATTCAGGAGTTGGTACTGACACATGACTCAGATAAAACAAAATACCAGCATGAGGCCCTGGAGGCAATAGAGAGGCGTGCTAGAAGACTCATAGGTCGTCA
>SJJU01018642.1:0-14955 GCA_012932125.1 Conopomorpha cramerella
GGCCACAGCTGTTGACTACAGCTTATCTTAGCACATGTACATCGGTAATATCTAATCGATGTAATGATTCAAATTCAATCTATATCAATGCACTTAGTCACCACCTAACTTACGATAATAACAATTTTAAGAAAATTATTTTTATCAAGATTAGTTTTCTAAAACAATACGTTTAAGATACTTTGGCTCTTTTAGGTCTCTGTGGATATTATTACAGAACAAACGCTCCACGACTGATATCTGCCCCCTAATTGTGAAACGAATTTGATCCAGACTGTTAACTTCATCAATACAATTATTGTATTAATTGCTGTTTACTATTTATTTTATTTACTATTTACTATTAAATGAAACAAATTAATGTAACGCTCACGCATCAATGTATGAATCCATATCGATTACAAGAATGACCATTTTCGTTTCACAATACTTGATGTGCTCGAGCGGAGTTTAAAAACACGTGCCTCTATTTCACTGCACCTACTCAGTCACGTAAGCATAATTTGTTTCTTTTACACTAACACGATTAGAGCAGAACAAAGATAGATCAGGCAGTGTAATTCGAATATGTCAGCATATGGTTCTCTCGCTCTAAGCGATGATAGGTACTCCTGTCCTGCTCAGGTTAACTACACAATGACGGATTGTCGAGTATAATCTAAATTAACTATACATACATACATACACTTCACGCCTGTCTCCCAGAGGGGTAGGCAGAGACTACAGATCTCCATTTGTCTCTCCACGGTCCTGACATACCCCTTTCGCTTCATCTACATTCATACATCTTTTCATACATGACCTTCGGTTTCGAGTACTTTTCACGCCACCTTCGGCCAGGACATCACCAATCTGGTCTGTATATGTCCTTCTGGGGCGACCTCTACTCACTCGGCCCATTACATCACCCATATAAATCTCTTTCGTGAAACTATACATAGTGACGAGAAATGGTCCACTCAATGGTTTAGCTAGTTTATAGATTCAGAATTTATTTATACATATTTCACTGCATAGCAGTAAAGTCTGATAATGTTATGGGTGCTTTTGAATTAATGAGAATTGTTGGTAGCGGCGCCATCCCCGAGCATTGACGCAATAATCCCGCCCCGCGACCGCAGACTTTCGTGTCAAACCGTATTTATACATTTTGTAATTGCCTGCCTACTACCTAACTAATGTACTTTATTTCAAAAGATTTATGCTTGGCTTCAGTCGTTTGCTTTTGTGTTGGTTTTAATATGAATCATTGCACTAGTTTAAGTACATAACTATGTTATAAATTCTGAGCCTATAGCTGCTACAGGTCACATCTGCTTTACACATCTTTCGGTATGCAGATTTCCGCACGGTGTTTTCTAATAGGCTTTATTTTATGCCGAAATTCCCAAGCCGTGGAAGATGTTTTATTGTGTGGTTAGTAAGTTTTATTTATTACTAGTGGACGCCCTGCGTTTTCATTCGCGTAGTTTCAGTATTTCATACAAACTATAACCTCTATATAGCGACGCGTCCCACAGGATCGGGATAAAAAGTATCCTTCGTCCTTTTCCTGGTTCTAAGCTACTTCCCCACAAATTTTCAGCCAAATCAGTTGAATCGCTCTTGATTTGTAAGTCTTGTAACAAACCCGTCTTTGTTTTATATATATAGATTTTTGTTAATGAAGTAGTACATCCAATTTAGCATTTAACCTTTTTTAGAATTAAATGAAAATCACAATTCCACTACGTAGGTATTAATTTATTCATTATTAAATGGCCCCATGTTGTTTTTCCATAGATAAGTGCTTGCTCAGATATCGATCATGTACGTCAACAATGCAGAGGGTTTAATATTCTACCACTATTTTGCAGAGTTTTTTCACTATAAGTAGAATTAATCACACAATCAGTTTTCCTACAAATACCTTAATTATAGTTAACTAATTAGGGATGATTGTCTTGTTTCCATTACGAGACCTTTAAACCTAGTGTCATTTTGTAATTCATACCTTATGATAATAATTACAGGTCACAGGTGAAATACACCTATCGTATCACTGTAAACAATAATCAAGTACTTAAAAATCTAACAGGTTGATTATGTAGATACTCGTAGAAAAAACCGAATGACGTATGGTATGGTGTCTACATAAAAAGTTTCGTTAATGGTCCAATGACCTGAGGGCTAAATCTATACAGGTGGTTATACCTACAGTGACGGAAGCGACGTTACAGTCTGTATTCTAAAACTACCCTAAAGAAGTTTATTTTCTTTCTAATCGTGTTTGTGTAAAAGAGACAAACTTTGATCAAGCGACACTTGAGTTGTGATTATTGTTTTCAGTAGAATGCGGCCCAAACATTCGTAACGATTATTGGACGATTTTACACATTGGACACTAGCTACTTTTGTAACTACTCGATATCGTCGAACCAGTAAAAAACGCTTTCACACTGGTAGAAAAAAAAAACAAATCTATCTACGTAAAAAGTATCATTACTGCATTACGCCTAGGGGCTAAGTTGTTAAAGGTCGATAAATACTGACCGACGCGACGACGTTAATGATCGTAACGTAATATTTCGATAGAGCATTGCACGTGTTCACATTGAGGCCGCTCGCCGACGTACTATTTTTTATCCGTGTAAGTAGCTGATTTAATTATGTGTACAGGGGGAAAATATCCTTCTGTAACATGTATTTTTGTAGGTAATTTCTTCGTTAAGTTGTAGTGTTTTCTTAAAATACTAGTAGCCAACATTGTCGCAGTGTGGAAACTGTCCATGCAGTAAATATTTACTGCAAAGTAAAGAAATAAAAAATGCAAGCAGATTTGGTCCTATCCATTATATATACAATTAGATGAAAAATAATTGAAAGGCTAGGCTCTTGGTTGTTTGTGATAATTGTTTCCCCTTTACCTTCGATAGCTATTAACACGCGATTTACCTTTGAGTTGGTCATGATGCTGTGTTTATTTAGACCTGTCTTGATATTTACATAGTTTGTTACAAGAGCCCTTGTGGTATTTATTGTTCGGGATTATGTCATAGGTATTAATAATATTCACGCGATCCGACCGTTTTTGATGTTGATTCTGTTTTGAGTAGTATAATCAAGAAACAACTGTGGAACCAGTAATAGATAGTTCTGATGAATGTCGAGTTTTGTAGAGGTATATTACCATTCGAGCGCCAGGAAATCAGAAACGTGTGGGCTTTCGCATGTGGGTTAATGATTTTCAGGGTAATTCTTAACTGTCTTCACTGATGATGAATTAGGATAAGAATAGATAATCCGTTCCACTATCATTTCATAATTTACCGTTAAAAATCACAAAAATCTTCAATTCTTTATAGTTCACATCAAAACAGTATCACTAGAAAACATATTTAGTTGTAAATCACTGTCACACATGAGCCCAGCCCATGAATTAAAATTTGATTTACTAGAAGCGAAACCTTTGAACGAAAACAAAATGTCGGATGAACGGACCCTTAAGTGTGGTCTTGCAAAGAAATCATACATACCTACATGGCCTTGTCTTGACATTATTTCACCTCTTCCACAGATCCCAGGGTGAAGGACTGGGCGATGATGTCCTCGCCGCTGCCGACGTTGGCCATCTGTGTTACCTACGCCATATTGTCCAAGTCTGTTGGTCCAAGGCTTATGGCTAATAGGAAAGCACTGGAGCTGCGCAACGTCCTAGTAATTTACAACTTAGCTCAAACAATCTTCAGTACGTGGATATTCTACGAGGTAATTATATTATACATTTCTTATTCATTCTTGTCTATCATAATGAAAAATTTTAATAAAAAGAACAACAAGAAAAACAACAACAAAGAACATCTTTCCTTATCACCTATATTTGACAGTTTTTTTTTTAGAAAACTCCTCAAATGTGACTAATGTGATACGTTGAAAGACGTTATCTAATGTTATTAAAATAGGCACTTCACATTGTTTATCAATCCACTGGTTTAATACAGGGAGATTGATCGATATAAAAAAAGATATAATGAAACTGGTCCTAGTTTGTAATGTGCACTTATATAGTACTTTACAAAATAATATTCCTTCACTTAAAATAACTTATTTATTTTAGCACTTATACCAATTACATAGTAGGAGTACAGTAATTTGTACTTTTTGTTTCGGGATTTCCAGACTTGTCTTCTCACAGTCTAAAATAGTTATATTGTTGTAATTATAATTATATTAAAAACATTTTTACCCTGCAAATTATATAGTTGTGACCGGTAACTTAATAGGTCCATACTGGCTTTCTGCCTCTTGCGTTTTTTCCCCGAGGTATTTAAGTTAAAATAACTTAAACGTGATTATTTTTTTAGCTAGGCAAAAAACCTTCTATACCTCGCTCAAATAAGCCCATGAGAAATGCTCAATATTCAATGACGGTATTTACGTACATTTATGCATAATAGGCATACAGTTAACTATACAATTTAACTTTTACATGAACAATAGCAGGAACAATTTATGGCAACAATATAAATGTGTCAATATTTTTTACTGTGCTATCCACTCGTTATTGATCCAAGATTTTTTTAGCTAACAGTCGAATTACGTGACAAAGTGTTGTTAATCTTTATTGTGTTTTTCCACTACTTGATCTAAAGAATAGTCTCTGAATAAATATTGCATTGCATCTGTGCCAGTATCATCAGCTGTATTAATCCATAAATATTTGTAGAGCTACCGAGGGATTTGTTTTTCTACGACCATTTTTATTGCTGTTTGTTTTTTTTTATATGTTTTTGTTTACCGCCTTTACTGCACTGAAACCAAGATTATACGAATTAAAAGACAAATAAGCCACTTGTCTGATGAAAGAGTTTTTTGAACTGTGTAAGTTATTAATTTCTTGAACCAAATATGTAGGTAGTTGTTGATTTGTTTTGAACTCTATCACAAGTGAATAAAGTTACTTATGCTACATTATCTGTAGAGTAAACTTTTTGTATCCTTGTTTGATTTTTTCCTATGAATATTTTATCATATTGTCATAGGCCCTGTGGTTATGCCAATAGTCCCTAGGACGGTACGGTCGTAGGAACTATTATTATTGTAGAGTTCCTTAGTGTAGGATCACATCAAACCTTTTAAATAGATTACACCATTAGCTAGTAAATAACTTGATTTCTTCGTAGGTAGGGAACAATTGGGGTTGTTTTTGAGCGTGGTTAGGGACTTGGCGTGACGCGGTTTGTCCAATCACATTAAATAGGGGTGTGTCTCTACATCACCCTAGTGTTAAATCTGTTACGCGTAATCACGAACCTTGTACAGTCAAGGACGGTGGGAGCTAAACACTTCCCGCTATCAACATGTTACAGAGTTTTAACACTTGAAAAAGAGTTTCGCTCTCACAGTCCTGTACCTTGTAGTAACTTGTGATAACCGGAAAGAAGCTGTAACTGAATTGATGCTACCTTGTAGCCGGGTCATTTAACTTCAAATGGTAAGGATGTCTGTTGAATGCTCTTTGGGTCAATTGGAATTGTAGTCGCTGGAAGTAGGAGAATAGTGCCGTTTCCTACGTACATAATAATTGTTAATAACTTTAAAAGAAAGAACTGACTTCATCCAGTAAATAAACAACACTTGAAAGGTTTTGTCGTGAATTCCATCCTGTAGTCCTAGCACGCGTGTCAAGAAAAACAAGACATGGAATGGATACGGTCTGTGATTGGCTGCTATGTCATACATTTGCAGCATGTTTCAACCAATCGCAGTGCCTGGTATGTCTTGTCATTTCTTTCTTGGAGCGCTTTGCTAGGTGGGCAGGTTAGAACTGAAAAAAAAATATTCAATGGGCCCACACGGGAAATAACCATTCAAATCCGTTCACCCAGTCAACATTTCTTGGGTGACAAACATAAAAAAAGAAAATTACATAAACCACCTCCTTTTTTTGAAGTCAGTTAAAAAGTCAACAGAATTGTTTGTGACGTATTGATTTTTCCCCGCTTGGAATTCCAAACGGCGGCGCGGCAGTGTCGCGTGTCCGTGCATTGTACGAGTGGACATGTTTGAATAAACACAGTGACCAATGGAAATGTAATTCTAATAAATAATATGGTAGTCATTTTAATACCACACACAAGTACTTGTTGTAAATTACTGATGATAAACTTTACGTAGAGTTGGGTCATTAAAGTCGGTTCGTAGTTCATTCGTTTGTATGAAATCTCTTAATTAGTATATGCTAGGACCTTGTATGCAATACATTGTGGTACTACAATGTTGGGAGTATGTAAGGACATAATGGGCATTATCGCTTACTTATCGCATTCAGAGGCCGTACCATCTTTAGATGGAGTAGCTCAGGTCGTTTCGGGGTGCCTGGAAATAAAGCCTAAGTGGTTTTAGTGGGTGCAAGTTCCACATAACCACCCCGTTGTTCTCGTCAGCGGTGGGTTATCCATAAATGTTTTCTCCAAATATACCGTTTTACACATATCGATGGTCCCTATTAAGAAAGTCGGATCTACAAAACAGAACAAATTCAGGAGAGAAGATAGTTTTGGATATTAAAACTAAACTAATTGTGGTACATACTTCAAATTTACAACAGCTTATAATCTTTGGTACCTTTACGTGATGTATAACGTACGTATAAGTTTATAGATCTTAATATCGCCAATCTAACTGTGTAGAAAAGTACACTATTACATATTTCTAAAATTGCACTACCGACATTTTTAATTGGGACCATCGATATGTGTAAAACGTTTTGTTATATTTGGAGAAATCAGTTATGGATACCCCACCGCGATATGTCAGACATTTGTCTGTAATCTACAAAAGCAGGTAGGCAAAACCTTAAGCCAGTTCTTAACCCACACTTTTCGCCTTCGTCTATTGTTTTTAGTTTTTGAAATGTAATACGATATAATTCCTAGATAACACAAACCTTCTTCAGTGGACGACATCGCGATACGGTATGAGTAAGTTGGCGCGTGTATTGCCGATGTCGAGCCAAGAAAGTTCGCGATCTTTAAAACCGCAGACTTTAAGTTCGTACGTCTATCACCCCCTAAAGTTCGCGATCTTTAAAACCGCAGACTTTAAGTTCGTAAGTCTATCACCCCCTTAAGTTCGCGATCTTTAAAACCGCAGACTTTAAGTTCGTACGTCTAACACCCCCTTAAGTTCGGGATCTTTAAAACCGCAGACTTTCAAGTTCGTACGTCTTAGGTAGTGCCCTTCGGCCTCATTCAGGAAAAAAAGGTGTTACGAATGTCAACATGGGTCTTGAGTTAAGTAACAAGTTGCTAGCTCATAGCCTGAATAAACCTAAATCTCCAGATCCCATAGTTGGCTTGGAGAAATGCTAGTAAGACATCTGATGCATTCTATTTACACCCCACATCAGTTTGGGTTATGACGTTTTGAAATAATATTGTTTGGTGTGTAACAGGGATAGCGCTAGATGAAATATAACGCTGTCATTGTCACACAATTTAACCTTTCGACCGCAGGAACATTATTTTGTTTTCACGATTACGAATTCTGAACTGATAATCATAAACTTCAAAATCATTTGTCTAATGCCATGAATCTCATTTATAAGACATTTGGGGGTGGAAAGTTTAAACAATATTACAAGAATTAAAATACTTTGAGATGTAATGATATGGCCCCCAGGTATAGGTAATAAAAATAACACGTTTTTTGTAAAATTTACCTTGAACATAATCTCGATAAGGTTTTATTTCGAAGGACTACCTTTTACGACGGTTTAAGTACCTAGTTCGTGTTTATTGATACTCGATCTATACCTACTGATATACGATTTTATGACTTTGATATATATCAATGATAGGTATTTCTATATCGCATAGTTAGAATATAAAACAAACTTGCATAATTCTACAAAAAAAAATATTTTATTGCAGTAGTTTGTTCTTACATTTTATCTTTTTACACAAGTGTAAATATATGCCAGAGTCTATATATTAGACTGAATACAAAGGGACCTTATTAACCGAGATACAAAATATAATCATCTTCAGTCTATACTTATTCGTCCACTGCTGGACAGAAGATAATCTCCAATTGCACGCCACTGTGATTTATTTTCGGCTTATCACAGATAGAAAAATATAATAGTGTTATTTCCATAACGATAAAAAGTATTCGCCTACTTTATAATTTACTTACGTATATGATGGATCATCTCTCCAAAGGTTCTGCCTATTAAGATAATCCCTAAACGATGTCAATTTATGTATGATCGTACATATTTTAAAAACGAATCTTCTCTTGCAGTACCTGATGAGTGGCTGGTGGGGCCACTACAACTTCACGTGCCAACTGGTCGACTATTCCAGAAGCCCATTGGCAATGAGGGTGAGTAAATGTTGAAGTTGGACAAAATATGTCTCGACCAACCTGTAATATTCTTAAAAGACCCACGAACGTTATTGTTTAGAGGTCGTTTAGTGACCGAGCTTAACCTTTTGACCTCCAGGTGCTAAACATTATTTTATCGTTTTGAATTTTGTTTCTGATACTATGGAATTTGAAATCTCTATCATGTGACATAATAAAAGACATTGACCTTGGTGGCGGTTGATGAACTATAAATACAGGGTGATTCGGTAATACACATTTTAGCGGAAGTCTACAATCTCTCCCATCCTCCTGCAGTGCATTTCAGGGAGTGCCAGTCTCCTGAAACAAAAAGAAAAGTCATTACACCTCTCCATACAAACTCAATCAGCTAATTGGGGTGGTATGAAGAGGAAAGGGTCGAATTGTCTGTGAAAATATACTAATTAGGTGACATCCTGTGAAAAGGAATGTATGGCCACAGTAGCAGTTGACTTCGGCTCAAAATGGTATTTCAGAATTATGTAATCTATACAGGATAGATTACAATCGATAGAGAAGAAAAAAATCTGACAAATGTTCGTTTTTTACACTATCTATCTGTCTCGTTCATCCCGTGAAAAGGAATGTATGGTCACAAAAACAGTTGACTTCGGCTTAAAATTGTATTTCAGGATCGATAGTATAGATTACAATCGACAGTCAAGAAAAAATCGGTCAAATGTTCGATTTTTTTTACACTATCTGTCTTGTCTCGTCTGCAACAGACATATTAAGCAATCAATCAATTCAAGTATCACAACAATAGATAATGTCCGTATCGATTATATTCGAGGCAAAATAGATTTGACGCAAGAAGCCTACACGTAGTTTCCTATCGCATCATAATACACGATCGTTTATGTCAACAATGGATTTATATTCAATCTTTTTGTCATTAGTAATAATGGATTAGGCACTTGACATGTTTGTGGATGTTTTCCAACGAATTAATGTAATTACAGTTCATTAACTTTTAGAATGTATTTGACAGATTGTCTATTGATATTTATGTCCAATGGTGACTAAATTTCTGAGATAGAAGTACGACATTTTTAATTAGACCACTGTCTAGTATATTCTAGAAGATAATGTACTGTACTTGTTTATCGGTTGTCTGATTTCCGAAAACGACCTTGTACAATACTATTGTACCCGACAGACGTTGTCCTGTCTTAACTATAAAATTAGTATAAACTCCAGGGTGGCCTGTGTCCAGCAGTGGATGTCATTTTATTTTCTTTCACAAGATCCTACTGCTGTCATTAATACGCATAACAACAAAAAAATTGCGAAATCGGTCCAGCCGTTTCGGAGTTATGTGCTTACGAATTATATATTACATTTTGCGATTCATTTTAATATTATAAAGTACTAGCTGTCCCGGCAAATATTTGTTTTGCCATAATAAGTTGGCTTTGTACCCCGTGTATTCGTCGGAGGAGTACGGTAACTAACATTGTGACATGGCAATTTTATATATTAGAGTACCCATAAGGTTTGGTGACAGTTGTCAAAACATCAAAAAGGTAGACAAGTAAAAGAACTAACTTTATTGTCTAAATACATTCAATACGAGTTACAAACTTAGGACGGTAGACCTGATTCTTGGCAGTTCTGGAAAAAAAACTGTACTTACTTGTTTATCTGTTTTCCGGTTTGTACAAACGACTTGTACGACTTGTCACTAAATGTCAAAGAAACACTGTTGATACAAGTTACCTTTAATAGTGACTTACGCGGACATACAATTAACTATTAGATGCAATGCGCTTGTGATATGTACGTACCTGCGTAACTACGTTCCGTGAACAATAATAATCGAAGGAAAATACTTGCAAATCGGTACAGTGAGCGAGTCAAACTGTTTTGTTGTTTTTTAATTGTGTTGCTAATATGTCTGTCGCACTTTGCAAAGTAAGTTCCTCCTTCTTTCTGTCAAAAAGATTTTGATGAAGGATGAACGTTGCAGTATTGTTTACAGCAGCAGTAGTACTGACATCTCTACTAATAAAACAAACGAATTTAAGTTTGTTTATTACGTTTTCATGTGAAAACTATCATGAAATTTGTTCACATATTCTTAGAGGCAGTAGAATTAATCTGGCTATGTCTTATCCTAAAATTCCCTCGGTAATACCTACATCTTGAGTTTGTTAGCACTGCAGGGACAACTAGTAGGCTATAAATGTTTCATATTTCTATGTAATTTACTGTTTTCACGGGAAAAGTAAAATTTTAATTCATCCGCGAGTGATAGCGCAAGACAAAACACCAACTATTCTAATGGTATCAAGGTTCAATTTCCCTAGGACAAACATCAGTGAGGATAGGTCATAGACAAAGTTAGTACATAACATATTATACATTAGGCATCGCTTTTGATGGTCTATTAATGCAATATGTTTGGATGTCCGACGTACCGCACAACGCGTCACGTGAGAGACGCCTTAGCTTAACACTTCCGCCACACATTAGTAATAAAGAAGCTCTATCTACAACGCTGTTTACCTCCAACATCCAAAAGGCGGAGAACTTTAAAAAGAACTAGTCAAAAATAGACACGTTCACTTTACGATATGAACGCACTGTACTAATCCTGAACCGCATACTAACATACGATAATCACACAAGGAAAACTCGATCGACCAGTATTGTTGCTAAACAGGTAGGTACTTTTTTTTTTTTTGTTCAAAAGTTGAAATGGGATCGGCGAAAAAAAAACGCAGAAATACTTCATCCTTCCGTGGAAGTCGTGTGCGTAACATATTAACCTGAATTTCTAAACATGAACATGAAACAGCAGTGTAATTGAAATTTGATGAAGGTCATATTTGCTTCATATTGGTGCGTGTAAAGTGGATGCCCTGAGTGTTCACAGAAAATGAGCGATAGTCTTTTATACTGTACAAGCTGTGCCGCGCGGTTTTACTCAAGTTTCAATCTATTCGCGTGGGAATTTCGTGATAAAATATGGGCCTATACTATTGCATTCTGTTGCTGTTATAATATAACGGTGGAATAATATCGAAACATGTCTAGAAGTTTTTGTTTGAGACAAAGACAGGTTGTTATATCAACTAATTGGAAAGTAAATAAGAAGTCGAAAAATGCGCGTTGCCAAATAAGTATTGTGCTCTGTGTGCAGAATATGTTATTAGATCCGGGTTCGACGTCCAGGTCAGAGTAGATGACAATTTAGTATTATTTAGCTGTCACAAAATTCAATACGACTAATAAAACTACCTATATTTTTTTTCAATAAAATGTTGTAAGTAGAAAGTGCTAAACAGTTCATTTTTGAAGGAACATTGACACTTTTGTTCCAAAAAGGAACAAGTGGGAATAAACGGATCTAAATAGTCCTTAAAAGATTACAGAAGTATCTACTTACACCTTACAATTTGGTAAGTCGAAGCCATAGTTGTTCCGGTAGGTGTGAAAACATTCTGACACATGAAGGATTATTTTACATCTGCGAGTAAATCGCTCGTAAAGCGTATTTAAGTACATTTAGTAAGATTCCTAAATGTAACTGCTAAGAACCGCTTACACGAAAACGAAATGTCTTAAGGCCCATATTCTGAAACCTGAACGAAGCGCTACTCAAGTCAATTTTATACTTTCTCGGACTCTAATGGAATGTGTCAAATAGAGAAAAAATGCGTCTTTCAAAATACGGGCTACGCAGTTGTACGAATATAAAGGTAAAACGTTCATTAGCTTTTTGACGCATGTCAATTTATACCAAATGTATCGTATATCGCATACAAATTACACGTTTGTCAGACCTCCAACAGCGGCTTATTAACAGTGTGGTTGGTATCTATATTCACACCAGCGTCAACGTTTTGATTACAAACATTTTAACTACCAGCTTTCTTAAGCTGGTACTGGTACTAAATGTTTAATTAATTAGCAGTCATCCTTAGGTTGTTAAAACAAAATCAAACGTGACCTTTTTCCACTTTCACCATGCAATCCACCATGAAAAAATGTGCGCTATGTCGACTAATAAGATGTTTTAATATTAATGTTTAGTGAAAGCGCATGAAATGTATTTGAAATATATTTGCCATTTTTATGTTGCGTATATTAAATTGAATTAAAATGTGTACAACATCAGCGCCTCTAGTGAGCAGTTGGAGCAACTAGACCACTTTCCACACATTTGATAATACGATCAACAATAAAACGGACATTTCTTCACGGCCGCGCTGTACCTGGTTAGTATAACAAACGGCAAACCGACAGCGCCGATGACTTGTTGATAAACACATCAAAAGAGATTGACGGCCGACGAACGTTTAGCGTTCCACAAACGAATTTTCACACCTTTTATGTCATCTGGCCTATTAATTTATCGCCAGTGTTTATGAGTAACACAAATAATTAGCGAAGCCGTTGATTAGCGGATGACATAACTTTTTTTTTTATTATTGTCTACGGAGTTTGTCCCGCGATTGCTTAAGCCAACGGTGACGACGGTGGCAGAGGCGGCGGCGGTCGCGTCTTCCACCCAATACTAACTGTGATGCAACCTTCTTGTACCATCTCATAGGTTTGCGACATCGATATGTAGCGCGGGAACTGTCACATGTTTCTTTTTTTTTAACATATTTTTTCAGAGCTTAGATAAGATTACGCTTTGGGCTTGTTTAAATGTTAACGGAGAGGGGAACGAAAAGGGAATGCAAGACTTATGTTGTTGTTCTCAATAATGCATGAATATTCGAGTTAGGGGACAACTGGCACTACAAAAAGTGGCACTTAAGGGCCAGTACACTTTTTTGTAAAGCTGGAGGTAATTTGGCAGGTCATAGTGCCAGATGACCTCTAGCTTTAAGTGTTAACTGACCCTTAGTACCACTTTTTGTAGTTCCAGTTCTCCCCTAATTCGAATATTCTGTACGTTTATACTTAGTAAATAACTCTTCATGCACACGCATTTCGATAGAATTACATAATTTTGTTCAATTTCATTATCTTCCTGTACTACCAACAATAATTTAGCGTACATATGTTGGTTGGAGAATATTTTATCTTTATCTTTAAACGAGCAATTCTTGTATATATATATATATATATAATTGGAATCTCGGAAACGGCTGCAACGATTTTCATGAAATTTGGTATGTAGAGGGATTTGGGGGCGATAAATCGATCTAGCTAGGTTTAATTTTTAGAAAACATCTTCCAACCGTGTTTTCGGGCATGAAAAATTGCTCAAATTGTTAATACGACTCTTACTGACATCTATTGGCGAGTAGTAATACTATGCTATACGTAGGATGGTGCGGGGGACGTTTTGGTTTTGAAGTAACTAGAGATGGGGTTATGAAAAAATCGAAGGAAAATAATCGATTTTTTTACTTCGAGCGAAGCTCGGTCGTCCAGGTACTAGGTTCTAAAACATCATGAAAGCTTTATGCATTATTTATTATTATATTGAGGCAATAATTTGTCTATTTTGACTCAATATTGAGTTATAATGTCTGTGCGCGTTTCATTAAAAATGGTCTTGTCTAGTTTGTATGGAGTTGAAAAATCTTTTTTTGCATTTCCCCGCATTGTGGCCATAGTAAAAGTTGGTCACATTGACAAACCCAATAACATTTCTAAGACCATTGCTCGGGGTCCTTTTACACTCAATATAAGTACATGCAATACAAACTTACACTTAAAAGTAAAAAAAAACAGCATTATCAAAATCCTTTACTTTTCTATGACTTGGTCTTACGAGATGATAGCTATGTAAAGGATAATTGTCCTGCCCAGTAGTGTAAATTAAACCTTTAAACGACATTGGATAGACATGACAGTGTTGTGTTATGATGTGTACTGGCGTTCGCGTAACCGGGTCTAAAGTTCATTTGTGCAATTGAAATTGCAATGTTTGTAGGGCAAACGTTGAATATTCTATAAACAGCATGCGATGTGTATCGATTTGGACATATTCCGCAATTTCTTTTGTAAACTACACCTACTTAGGTATTTAATGCCCAGGAGAGGTACTCCTGCTACGCATTTACCAATCCTATTTAAACGCGACATGAAAGATTAGTTTTTTTCATACTGAGTATAAAAAGACCCCGAACAATGATGTTAGAAACGTTATTGGAACTCGTCAATCGAACATCAACGTTCGTCTCCATACAAAATAGACGATTTACTGTCGGGAGTTGTCATTTTGTATGGATTTCATTTTCGGCATAGTAAAAATTGTTCATATTGACCAATGATTGAAATGATCCCAACAACGTTTCTAAGACCATTGCTCGGGGTCTTTTTACACTCAGTATATTTTTGTATGGTGAATTTCTTACAAATATTTTCCTTCAAGAGCATAATGTACGGTACATAAGATCTAAGACTTCATGTATAAATTTACACGTTTGTAATCGAACTTCGAACGTATAAACTTCTGATATCAATTGGAGTGACAATAACCACAGATTTGTTCATCAGGTCTCTGAGTTTTCTCAATTTTACAGCAGAAATAACGAATGACTGAGTGACTTGCATTAATACAAAGAACTGTAACGTATTCTGTACTTTAAACGTGTT
>SJJU01018647.1:0-10857 GCA_012932125.1 Conopomorpha cramerella
AAAAAAAAAACTAATGAAATTGTCGAAGAAGTAACAAAAAAAAGTACTCATAAACGACGAAATAATCCGTGTGGTAACGAGTCGTAATAGGCGACCGAGGAAACTCTCCAACGCACGGACAGCAGCGTTCTCTGTGAGTTAAACCACAACACCACTGTGATCGCCAACACGCCTGCCTGTAAAGCGTGGCCATTTTTCCCATATGGCCCCAAATATTCATGGAAGTCAATGGGGGAGGCTCTCGTCGAGCAGTGGACGTCATATGGCTGATAATGATGATGAATCCGCGAACAAAACAAACACATACGGTCGAACTGAGAAAAACACCTTTTTCTAAAATCGCTTAAAAATGTCGATGAACACAATCGTGTAAAGAAAAAGCTTTCAAATAATGTAAGTGAGTAATTTAACAGCGAGCACGAAACGGGAGTTTGAGTCCAGAAATCTTTTCGATGTCCTCCCGCTCCCTCATTCCGGGACAACATTTGTCCCGGACAAGATAATGCACACTGAGCAACTTAATACGCTAGAACTGCTTTTAACGAAAATGCCTCTTATTTTTTTATTGGAGAATGTTTCTTGTTATTCAAACTTAAAATCAATACATAGTATAAAACAAAGTCGCTTCCCGCTGTCTGTTCCTATGTATCCCTATTTTTTAAACTACGCAAAGGATTTTTGATACAGGCTTAGCGCCTGTATATTGGAAGACTCGCAAGAAATGAATGACAAAAGTCAAAACATAAATATAAACATTGTCAAAATGTCACAGGACTGTCATCATTGAATTCTCTGTTCCAAGTACACACATCAAAAGTGTCTAGGGATTCAGGACCTGGCTATCATAGGTGTGTACCAATGGGTCTCTCTCTCTCAAACGCTTGTACTGTAAAGGACTTCTCTGGTTTCAATCCACTATGCATAAGTTTTTGACCGCCATCCTGCCTGATTGTAAAGCAGCGATGTGGTCTTCTATAGATAACGCTTGCATAGTCATACACCAACTAACTAGACAACTACAAACAGCTGGACAAATAACTACAGACCATGGTGTCTTCTGGTTGAAAGAACAACTCTGGTACCTGCCAAAGGACCTGATACTTACATACTGCGTGTGAAAGGACCCCGAGAAATCGTCTTAGAAACTTTGTTGGACTCGTCAATCGACAACTTTTACTAGCCCCATAGAAAAACTTAAAGAAAAAAGAACCGACTTCAACCAGTAAAATTTGACATACCTACGCAGAGTGTCTAGGGATCAAGTACATTTTAGAAGATTGCAATCACGAAAATATTCTACAAAAACTGATATGATGATGAAATATTCTACAAATATACTAGTGGACGCCCCGCGATTTCATTCGCGTAGTTTAGTAGTACCTGCATCCCACATTTCAAGCGTCTACCTTGAGCGGTATAAATTTTTCATACAAACGTTTTATCCCGTTAATTCGCGTTCCCGTGGGAATTTCTGAAATTCCTTCCTTAGTGCATCACTACGGTACCTAAGCTATGTGCATTCCAAATTTCAAGTCCCTACGTTTAGCCGTTTGGGCTGTGCGTTGATATGCCAGTCAGTAAGTCAGCTTTTCCTTTTATATATTTAGATATGTACGTAAGCATAAAATAACATAAATATATAAATGCACACATACGCAAACCATCTCAATTTTTTCCGTCCGATCCATTTCGCATTTGGTCTAAGACAATATGGGACGGAATTCTCGTAGACGTACAAATGGCGGACGGTGTTCCGGACAAGTGGGCCGTGTTGGTGCACATTATTGACTTGTCCAATAAGCGGGATGTCCATTCTCAAGCCTTTTGTTGGACGCGATGACAATATTGTGGATAGGGTATTATTATTTTTCTTGCCAGTTGTAGGTATCAATCAATGTTTGAAAGGAGATAAATCCATGTGCAATTAGAGAGGCCTATGTACAGCAGTGGACAATTATGGGCTGATGATGATGATGAATGTTTGAAATAAGAATAGAAATTGTACATGCCTTTCCCATGCTGTGGGGTCGACTGGTAGATAATACATTAGTATTAAGTCCGCCTTTTGTACATTTATGTTGCAATAAAGTATTAAATAAATAAATAAATGCCATTAGTGATATATTGTATGATAATGTATCATTTGACATTTCAATAGTTTGCAAAACTAGGACAGAGTTTAGTTATCATCATCAACATCATCATCAGGCCAAACTTGTCCACTGCTGGACATAGGCCTCTCCTATTGCACGCCACTGTGATCTGTTTTGGGCTTCTCGCATCCAGCTTCTGCCAGCGATCTTGCGTATATCATTAGTCCAGTTATGCAAGTTAATAAGTAAATACACTTCGCGCATTTAAATCCCAAAGCGAGGTAGGCAGAGGCATTGGCTAAGTACATGCAAGTTAATATTTATTCAATTTAGACCAATTTTAACACCTGAAAGTATTTTACTTGGGTATACACATCCAGAATCAGTCTAGTTAAGTATATATCATTTTCAGAACCGACTTCAACCAGTAAAATTTGAAATACATACGTGGTTTTCTCGTGGATGCCATTGTCGAAACTGAGCCAAATTTATATGGAAACAAACGGGAAGCACCAGCATTCAAATAAAAAGAAACATCCAAATCGGTTCACTCAGGCGAAAGTTCTAAGGTAACAAACATTAAAAATAAATACAGACGAATTGAGAACCTCCTCCGTTTTCTTTTTTTGAAGTCGGTTAAAAAGTTGATATTAGATTTTTCTCACGATGGCGTCTGTAGTCCAGTTGGTCGGATACTTGACTTGTAACCGAGATATCGCGCGTTCGAGTCCGGCTACTGGACGTGTACCAATGGGACTCTTTTCAGAGCCTATGTACGCAACGCAACGCGCGTACGGTGAAGGACAACATCGTGATTAAAACCCGCACACCGATAGGCTCACCCCCTGTCACGTTGAGTTAAATACGCTTGGTGAACCGTGAGCATTTGTTAATTAAGCAAGTGCCTTTGCCTACCCCGCTTTGGGATTAAAAAGGCGTGAAGTGTATTTTTTTTTTTTTAGATTTTTCGTCAAATAAACTCCTCCACTAAAATAGTACCTCTGCACAATGGACGCGCGATACTATCGCCTAAGGTCCATACCGACATTCCTTCGCGTGATTAAATGAGCTGCTGGACGATATTGCCGCCCTGACTTGGCCACGTTTACCCTATCACTTGCGCTGTAGTAAAATAACACACTCGTCCAAATGACTTAGAACAAACAGAAGCTCAATGATATTGGTTTTATGTTGAGTTTCCTATGTCCCCGTTTGGCAATCCGCGGACTACATGCGTCGTGAGGCCGTTCTTACCCCCCTCTACCCTGTTCAATCAGATTAAGACGAGTTGTTCTATACACATGTTTGTGTTTACTGAGCTAGCGAAGCCTATTTATTGTTATGCGATAGAGCTCAAGTAATTGACAAAATTTTCCCACATAACATGGCCGACGGAATACAGGGGTCTAGTCGTTAGGAAAGGTTTATGAAGTACAGGAAAATATGTTTTTCTGTTTCACCATTGTGTTGAGGTAATTCGGTATGAGAATTGGCGTTGTTTAAGGATTGTTTTCCCTTGGAAGTATGTAAAAGAAACATGCGGATGAGGTTTTTTTTGCGGAATATGTTTATACTAGAGTTCATTCGCGTAGTTTAGTAGTACCTGCATCCCACATTTCAAGCGTCTAACTTGAGCAGTTTCCATGATTCATACAAAAGTATTTTCCCGTTAATTCCCGTTCCCGTGGGAATTTCTGAAATTCCTTTCTTAGTGCACCCCTACGGTACCTAAGCTACGTCCGTTCCAAATTCCAAGTGCCTAAGTTTAGCCGTTTGGGCTGTGCGTTGATATGTCTGTCAGCTTTTCCTTTTATATATTTAGATTCCATTTGCGACTGAAATTTGCTAAATAGTGTAATGTTGTTTTTATCACGCTTTCTGCATGGAAAAATTGTTTACGATAATTTCATGTTATTGTTCAACTAATTGAAGCAAACTCAATTATTCTTCAACTACAACACATCAAAAGTGTCTACTATTACTATGGCGACAAAACGAGGAAATAAAAAAAAACATATCCATGCAAAATAGATTCTTTTTTGCTTCGAGACTTTTGAATTGTTGTTCGGGCATGGATTTTTACGAGTCCAACAACGTTTTTAAGACCATTGCTCGGGGTCGTTATACACTCGGTACCAGGGGCCGGCAGGGGCGGTACGTCCATAGAAGCAAATAAGCTCTGCATACCCTGGCAAATTGACTAAAACAATTAGCGTAGTTAGGTATCTATAACACATTTAGTCGTCACGTAGGTACTGTAAATTAGGCAATTTATCAATAACAGACTTTCGGTTATTTAAAATGTGCATCGAAAACACAAATTCGTTCTAGACCAATCAAAACACTAATCTCTCATTAATCTATTATTCCGCGTGTCAACGAAAACAAATTCGTGCAATGTTGCCTCATCGTTCCATCGATAGGTAACACCCTCAACCAATCAAAACATAGTATTTAGCGCATCAACGAAAACAAATTCATGGGACGTTGCCGCTTCGTCGCATCGTCTAGCCCGGGGAAGCTGCTAGACCTCAAGCTTCCTATTTTTTCTCTTTCTCTGTATACATCCCTTTCACCTCGGTCTATTAGCGCGGAGCGTTACTATGAAAAATATGGAGAAATTTACGCCACAGCGTAAGCGCAGCTTCTTCCGCATTTTTTCATACATTATTGGAATAATAAGGGCTAGAATGCTATGACAGTGCGTAAATATGTGCGACAGAGAATGAGTGATGTGTGAGCGAGCGAGAGAGATGTTGCCGGCCATGTTGACATATTGCAAGCATTGTTTATTTACAATGGAGCGCATTGTTTTAGGTTATGTACGTTCATTCGCGCCTATTTTAATAATTAAATTAGACAAAAATGGAGACTAAGGTGTGAAAGTGATGTGTATAAAAGTGTTTATTTACAAATGTGGGTCGATTCTCTGAACTAAATATGAGTGAAAAGTGCAGAGTCGCGGACGAATTTCGCCGGGATTGTTTTATTTGAACTTGGAGCAAACACAAGGTATTATGAGGTAGTTTATTGTTTTTTTAGTGTATTTACTTAGTTAGGCAGACTAAGGTATTTAGTGCTTTGGGAAGAGGAAGGCATCCACATTCCACAACGATCTGTTCAGTTCTGTTTCTGGCATACAGCGCCTGAATCAGCTGCTTAGCAAAATTTTGGGAAGTAACGTAATTAGATATTAATTTTGCTAAACTAGTGATTGATGTTGTGATCTTCTATTGAAATATTTTGTAGTCTGGCACAAAATTGGTACCTACTTAATGTTATTTTAGTGTCGTATGTACCTACTCATAGGAGACAGCTTACCCTGATGAAAATTTCACGGCACGCCACTGAGCATGTATGTCGATACCTCGAGGTAGAAAGGTTGTATGAACCATATCATCAACTTACCGTTATATAGACCAATCGATAGAGTGGAATATTCAGCATAAGCCAGCATTCTTAACTCAATTTGACCAAAAGTGGCTTGTACGACCTTTCTACCCCGAAGTATCGATGTGATATCATAGGTACATGACAACATTGCGGAGCCTGGTGGGCACAGCTAATTATTACTTATAGTAAGGGAGAGAAAGGCGCTTTAGATTATCATAATATATATATATGCGTGTGTTTTTATACCTACATAAGTTTATTGATATATGAACTTAAATACTTATCTCACTTATCATACTTGTCTACTTATAGATTATATCTATTTATTTATTTGTTGCAACATATAAAATTTTACTTAGTACCAATGTTAGGACATTAAATTCAAATTCAAATTGTGAAAAATGTTTTTTTATCAGACAAATGGAGATCTGTAGTCTCTGCCTACGTATGTATGTTATTGATGTTTCAGTTCCGAAGGAAATCATAAAAATGATACACCAACCTTCTTGGTGGAAGGTACAATAACACACAGGAACACATACCTCTTCTCTCAAGCCATAGTACTGAGCTCTAGATCTCGAGACACTGCGGGTGGCGTTGGGCGCTCCGCACACGACACACATGGCCGGGGCGAGGGGGGCGAGGGGCGCGAGGGGCGCGGGCGGCGGCGGCGTCGGCGCTATCGGCGTCGGCGTCAACACCGGCGTGGGAGTGGAAGTCACCGGCGTGCCCAGGATCGTCACCGTTGGCAACGGTGATGGTACTGTGGAGGAAGAAACGATTTTGTTATTGCACTGGTTTGGAACAGTAAAATTATGTACAAGTGTGCTCTATCGTAGACCATATAGAGGGAGCTCTCCACTCTGAGTTCAACACCACTGCGATCGCCAACCCGCCTGCCAAGCGTGCCGATTATTGCATATACCCCCAAATGACGGAAATCAGCCTCGTCTAGCAAACGTTATGTGGGTCACCCACATATGATGAAGGTAGAATTAAGAAAGACTCCTGTTTTGAAACTCGTTTAAAAAGCAGGTTTCGTCTACAGTAGACATTCAACACAACCACGAATTCATAGACAAACTTTTCAGAGCGTTGTGGCGTAGTGTAAAACAGTGTAGTGTATTTAGCACGTAAGTTATTATTTAATAAACGTTCAGTCCCGTCAGTAACCTCCGTCTTTTATTAACGCCTAGCGCCATATATATAATAATATATGAAAGAAAGTCGTGTTAGTTACAGTATTTATAACTCAAGAACGGGTGAACCGATTTGGTTGAAAATTGGTAGGGAGGTAGCTTAGAACCGGGAGACGGACATAGGATACTTTTTACTCCGATCCTGTTGGTCGCGTCGCTATATAGAGGGTGTTAGTTTGTACGAAATACTGAAACTACGCGAATGAAATCGTGGGTCGTCCACTAGTTAACGATAAAAGCATATATGCGGTGGAATCAAAAGACTCCTTTATATAAAGTCGGTGAAAAAATATCTTAAAATACACCACAAGAGCAAAGCTGCCCAACACAGCTGAGAATTCATAGACAAACTTTCCAGAGAATTAACGTCAAAAGCGTACATTAACTCGGACAGTCAACATACATTCCTGCGGCACATTAATAAACTGTCCATCAAGCAACATTTAACTAGATAAAGAGAGGTGGAAATCACAACAGTTGGCAAACAAACAAACAAACAACCAAGCGCCGGCGAGAGACTGTACTATATTCACACTCGGTCGCGTGTCAAATTTGCAAAACAAACCGGGTGCCAACTACACCGGGGCTGTTGGGTTCAGGAATAGATGACGGGTAGAACGGAAATATAGATAATTTTAGTAATGTGACGGGACATTTTAAACACGATCACCAAACTAGAATACTTTTTGCTATGGGTGACAGATACAAATACACGTTTACGAATTAAATGCTTTTATAAACCATCCTGACGCACACAACAAATTACTTGCTGAAGCAGAAGTCATGGAAGACGACAATCGAACCCACAACCATCATTATGGACGCAGTAGTTTATCGTCGTCATATGAGAGATTGTGTCCGCATTACCAGCTACAGATTAATAAAAATATCGAGAAAATGCGCATTAGTCAATAACATACAAAAATGAATCGCTGCGTAACAGCAGGCAGAATGGTGCTCAAACGCTTGTTCACTGTGTTTTAAAAAAATGTTAACAACGCTACAGACTTAGAACATGTATGCTAATTCTTCTTCAGCACTAGACAGCATCAATAAAAATAAATAAAAGAATATATTAATAACTTAAAGAAAAAAGAACCTACTTCAACCAGTAAATTTTAACATATATGTGGTTTTCTCATGGATGCCAATGTCGGAACTGAACCAAATTTATATGAGACCAAAGTAAGTAGCAGCTTTCTTTTTGAGAACCTTCTCCTTTTTTTAACTTGGTTGAAAATACACTTCACACTGGCTAGAAAATGCCGACAGCTCACTAAACGTATTTAACCCAAAGTGACAGGATGTGGCCCGATCGCATTCGTTCCTCCCTGTACAATAAATAAAAATTGAATAAAACACGCCGTTCTATCAACTTGATATCCTAGTCCGTAAAATCTCCGGCAGCGCAGCAGCCACTAAATGATGCACGAACACGGATCACGGTAAACTGCTTAGCGACGCCGGCGGCGATTAAAAACTACCGCCGACAGTAATGGACGCTCGTTCAATAAACAAAAGTATTGACGCGATTGATACTGAACACGCGTTGGGCGCCAAAAGGATGTGACATATTTTTTTTTATGTGAACATGGCAAAGAAGCTGTGAATGTATTTGTCAAATGTCTGTGGTTGAAGTTTGACTTTAGCTAATTGTACACAGTAAAATAGACACAATAGATGTTTTATTGTTATGGAAAGAAACTGGCATTTTTTTTAGTTTTCCATTTACTGTAATCTTATATATAAAAATCAAAGCCACTTTTCGTTGTCATTCCATAACTCCGGAACGGGTGGACCGATTTCGCTAATTCTTATTTTGTTAACCGACTTTTTGTGCTCACTAATGACAGCAGAAGGTTCTTATGAAAAAAAAACATACACCGCTGGGCACAGGCCACCCTAGATATTCATATTAATAGTTAAGACAGGACAACGTCTGTCGAGTCCACTAATAAACAATAAACAAGAAATATTACATTAAATAACAACTCCCTTTCTAAAACACGAAAGCTCCTCTCTCCTCGCCGGCCGCAAACCACAGCTCAATTAAGCCGTACTATCAAAATTTACACATAGCACAGTGAAACATTAAGCGAAAATCGATCGTTAACATCATACATTCCAATGCTGCCACAAGGGTCACAATAGCGTGTTACAAGTGTAGGTAAACTTGTCCCAGTCTAGTGTAAATAGCCTGTAATTGGCGCGGAGCCGGCAAGACGCTCGGGGAGTTAGTGCTGGCAAATACCGCTAATTAGTGCAAGTTCAACTTTGACTGCGATTGCAGAGAATTCGTGTGCATATAATAGTTACTCGGTTGTTTTAGTCAGCCCTGCCCCCCTAGCACAGCGCTCCAAGAAATAAGTGACAAGACATATAACCGGAAGTCGTCCGGAGGGGCATAATTTACCGTTTTTTTTGTCTTCTCGTCTTAAAACCTTGTCATAATACCTTTGACAATAATTTAGAATGAAAAAACTGTAGACGGAACGGCTAGAAAAAAAATTCGACGAAAATTATACTGATGTAGTATTACATCACTATGCAGCTAAGGGTTAAATCATACATTAATTGTTGTCTTGTATTCAAGAATACTATTTTCAGAAATTATGATATAACAAGCTGACCCGGCAAACGTTGTTTTACCAATATACGTTAATAACAGTGTTTCTCTACTATTATATGCATGTATTATACATATAAACCTTCCTCAAAAATCACTCTATCCATTAGAGGAAACCGCATCAACATCCGTTACCTAGTTTTAAAGAAGAAGACAAACAAACAGACAGACAGCGGAAAGCGACTTTGTTTTATACTATGTATTGATTAATTGAAGTTTTATAATATGACCCGAAATTTTTGCTCCCTAATGTACATAATCTTTTTAATTTCATAGCAAACCACTCATCCCGCACACCACACTTTAGCGCAATGAAACCCCGTCCCGGGGGGACTGGTCCGGGGTTTCATTGTGTCTTCGTCAGAGCATTTAATAAGCTATTATTGTTTGCATAACTCGCAATGGGGTGGATTTCGAGAGCTATCGAGTGCTTTATGTTTTATTTTATTTATGTTACTTGTTTATTTGGATATTTTAATTAGGGTGTGGGCTTGCAAGGTACTCAATAACGTTGAATATTTATTATTATGTGTCAGAGAGATGAACAGATCTTTTGGCATATTATTTGTTACGTACAAATAATATCTACCAGTCACCCTAGCAAAGCGCGTCGAAGACATGACATAGAACACGCGCTGTGATTGGCTACTATGTCACATATCGTGCGACTCAGCTTGTTTCAACCAATCGCAGTGCTTGGTATGTCTTGTCATGTATTTCTTAGAGCGCTTTGCTAAGAAGGCATTTATCGGTATAAAAGATAAATTCTAAAACTATTATAATAATATCAGTGCACGTTTCTTGGAAAAATAAATTTATAGCTACAATTTCTATGAAGAGCTGTCAAAATGTGACGTTTCTCGATAGAGTGCTGCCAATGTTTGATTTCTACTCGTGTTTTTTTGGCAAATTCGCAAAGAGACACTGCCTACCTTAGTATTTTGGTTACCCGACCTAATAATAGAGACCTGATTTTAATTATTGCTAGATATTTTTTTATTGTACTCACTACAACGAAGGTTCTGTGTGTTTGTGGGCGAGTAGATACATATATTTCGTAAAGACAAGATACCCTATACATAATTATGAATGACACATATGTATCAATCCGTGAATATTACTGCCTACCTTGTTGTAAAAGCCACTGGCCAAATTCCCAAGCTGTCAACATCTGACGTTTCTCGATAGAGTGTTGCCATTGTTTGATTTCTACCCTCTTTTTTTTCGCCAACAGCCAAACTCCATGGTCGAGGTCCGCGACAGTACGTGGCGGGCGTGCAAACAATCCAGGACGGCTCGCCCGAGCGCGAGGATTTAACGAGCCGCGAGCCTGGCGGCCGCCTCCGGTGTTGACACGGGCAGAGGGGGTGGCGGCGAGCGGCGAGCGGGGGGTGTTGTCGCAAAACTAAACCGGGATGCCCATGTGTGTTGACTAGCGACTTGAGTGTGACGCTCACAAATAACGGTTAAATAATAGGATAAATGCTGGATGCGAGAAGCCGAAAACAGATCACAGTGGCGTGCAATTGGAGAGGCCTATGTCCAG
>SJJU01018649.1:0-18393 GCA_012932125.1 Conopomorpha cramerella
ACACTTTTGTAAAATACTCAGACTAAACCTTAAACCAAAAACAACTAGACTTGCAATCCTAAACTGACGTTTAGAATAAAACGAGACAACGATATTAATAACATGCAGGAGTGAAAGAGTAAGAAAAAATATCTTCTGTCCCTTACGTACATATCAGGGTAAATCTGGACCCAAACTGTCATTTTTATTACTAACTAGCAGAGCTGGCAAACGTTGTTTTGCTAATATGCATTAATAACAGTTTTTCTTTGCTAATATGTGCATAAATTATACACATAAACCTTCCTCAAGAATCACTACTAAAGAAAACCGCATAAAAACCTGTAGCTACGCTACAGGTTTAAAGATCTAAGCATACATAGGGACAGACAGCGGGACGCGACTTTGTGTTATATTTTACTAGATTTACCCCGGCAGTATTACCCGCCGTTTATCCCGTTCCCATGGGAATTTTGGGATAACATATAGCCTATATGTTATTCTCATGTATAAGCCATATTACTGTAAAGTTTCATTGAAATCCATTGAGTAGTTTTTATGAGAAAGAGTAACAAACATCCATCGACACATACAAACTTTCACGTTTATAATATTATAGTAGGATGTACTGATTTGACAGTTTAGATCCCAGATATACCCGGATACGCAGTAAAGGACAGAAGATATTGTCACTTACTCTTTCACTGCTGCATGTTTTTCAAATCGTTGTCGCGTTTTATTCTAAACGTCAGTATAGGAGTTCAAGTCTAATTATTTTTGATCTGAGGTAAAGTAATAAATGCACTCACACTTTTTAATACTAAAACGCTATGGAATCGTTTCCCGGACAACGAACGACAAGTGACTGGCAGCAACCGCAGTGACGATACACCACTAAACTCGATCGGCATTATATTCCGGGATATTCCCACCCACTTTCCCACCACTGTGATTCCTGTTAGAGCTAGGATCTACAGCGGCATCCAGAATAGACAAGAGCTCAATCAGTGACGACTGGGCTAGATCCCGGGGGGGTCCTAGCCTTCTGTCTTGGATCCCACATAGTTATTAAACTAAAGACGGTATAGAAATAAGAAGAAAAAATACATATATGCGTTGCATTGCAATGCATACATATGATTTTTTTTTCGGCATTATATCCCGTCAACCACGAAAATCTTTCTTCGGATTGTTCTTATTAGTATAATTATTGTCGCCGCCAGCCATCAGATCGCCCTCCTTGTACCCAGCTTGATACCTCACCATTTTCTCTTCGGATGTGCGCAAACGCTCTTGCAGTATGTCGACAGTCCTATTGAGGAGTTTGATCTCTTCTTGGAGCGGATATATCTGCATGTTCATTTGCATTAGCTCCTTTTCGTGAGCCACTTGTAGTGTGTGAAGCTGTGGAGAGAAAGGTGTTTTATAAGAATATTTTTTTAAATTTTTATCACGATGAACAAGTGTTTGACCACCATCCTGACTAATGTTAAGCAGCGATGTGGTCTATGTTGGAGCACACTTGTTTATTAGGTACCTATTCACCCGCGACTAGTAGACATTATTTCAGACCGATTTTACAATGGGACCCCGTAGACTAAACTTAACCCTTTACTGGCTATTCGCCTTTTAAAGTTTTTACTAAAAATCCTATTCTATTACCTTTAAAACAGAGATTTTTGTTATTGTGAATCTGATTTTTTTAAATCTATATTGACGAATTATTGATTAATTATGTTGATAGCCAAAATTGTAGATAACTTTATTAGATTAGTCGTGAGAGAAAATCATATACATATCTGCCATAATTTTTTCAAGATATGTTTTACAAGAAAAAAAATGATGAAAAAATATCTAAACTTTTTAAATAAATAATATTTTTTTACATAATAAAAATATTCATCTTATCGTCAATCTATAACAAGAAAAAACATTGCAAATTCACAATAAAAAATAATTCTCAGGTTTGAAGGTAAAGTTTTTTAGTTAAAAATTTAAAAGGCGAATGGCCTCGGTCAGAAATGATGTCTACTATTAGCCTTTAGCGGGACTAGTTCGACTTAACCAGTAACCCTGTATACTCATTATGTAATCCAAGTAACATGTTCAAGTACTTTGCCACGTGTATTTCTAAGTAGGTACTTATACTAGAACATAAACTATATTTCGAGAAAGAACACTTAAGGCTTAGGCCGCACTACGGTTTTTTTCCCGCAAGCGGCAAAACCGCTCGCGATGCACATACTACTTAAAGAAAAAAAAACCGACTACATTTATAGCCCGGTCAATTTATACCAAAAAATGAGAGTGAAGTTACATAAAGTCCCAACAAGCTAGATTTTTGTGAAGTTGTTCAAAACATAATTATAAACAATGTCTGGAAGTTCCCCATCATTCCCCTGTAAGGAAAAAAAAATATTCAAGGTCAAAGGTAAAAAAAATGAGATTTACGCGATTTTCAGCAAAACGGTAAGTTTTATCATAAAAGTACCTCAGACAAAAATTGTAGATTATAAAATTATCTATAAAAAATGTATCAATACTTTTTTTCTTACGAGCCACCGTTTCTGAGATATAACGATTCTAAAAGTTATAAAAGTTGTTATCGTCATAATATGCACCTATGAGGTAGTGTACTTAGCGCGTTTTTGTTAACGTGGTTTCCCCAGTAGGCCTACTCCACGGGTCAGTTGTGATCCTGTTTAATGTAAAACTGCAAAATAACGGAAATTTTCAAATATTGGGAAAGATAAAAGCGATGTAAATGAAAAAAAGTGTTGAAGTTTATTCGTCTTATTCGTAAGTTTCAAATTCTTGTTCTTCTTCTTGTTCTTCTTCTTGTTCTTCTTCTTGTTCTTCTTCTCCTGCTTCTTCTTCATCTTCATTTTGGATGCAAGTAAATTGCGTCAATAGCGATGTATCGCATGATACTTCGCCGGAGTCAAACGAATCCTCCATTGTTTGTGATTCAATATTAGAGCACGACCGGCCTTGACAACTTGCTGTTGATGTACTGGCTTCTTGTTCTTCACGTTGTCTTTTATTATCTGCAGCAATAGAAGACTTTCGAGTATAATTTTTACGGCAATTTTCATTGTATTGTCACAGATTTCTGATTTTTGAGATATTCCGAAAAATCATCAGCTCTTTCGATACTTGCATTAATTAATGTCTTCATACCACGTTCAACAGTAACACCTTCACTTTCAGTTAAAAGTTTAGCACAAATAAAACAATATTCAGACATTTTCAATATAAAACTCAAAACAGCACAATATAGGTTAGAATAAACACGTGTTTTCACTACAGAGTGACGCTCAAGACTAACGGTATTTCATTTATTAAAATATATATATATTATATAAAATTTTACAACTCTAGATGTATATGCGTGGCGTACTCATGCATATTATGACGATAACAACTTTTATAACTTTTAGAATCGTTATATCTCAGAAACGGTGGCTCGTAAGAAAAAAAGTATTGATACATTTTTTATAGATAATTTTATGATCTACAATTTTTGTCTGAGGTACTTTTATGATAAAACTTACCGTTTTGCTGAAAATCGCGTAAATCTCATTTTTTTGACCTTTGACCTTGAATAATTTTTTTTCCTTACAGGGGAATGATGGGGAACTTCCAGACATTGTTTATAATTATGTTTTGAACAACTTCACAAAAATATAGCTTGTTGGGACTTTATGTAACTTCGAATGTCTAAATTGACCGGACTATTAGTAAAATTTTACATATAAGTACATATGTGGTTTTCTCATGGATGCCATTGTCGGCACTGAACCAAATTTATACGGGGTCAAACGGGAAGCACTAGCTTTCAGATAAAAAAAAAACATTCAAATCGAACCACCCAGGCGAAAGTTCTGAGGTAACAAACATAAAAAAAATACAGACGAATTGAGAACCTCCTTCTTTGAAGTCGGTTAAAAACTAGCTACGATTTTACAGTCAGTTTGAAAATGGACTTCAAGTGCGCTGTATGTATTGTTACTTTAATAAGACACAAAAAGAAAAAATGTTACCAAAAAATCGCAAATATTTTTCCGTCAACTGTCTAGCCAAAGATTGAGCAAATTTTTCTTCCATAAGAACAATCAAGATGTACGAAAATTCTAAAATATCCCGAAAACCGCCGAAATTTCATACTTCATGTGAAACCGACTTCGGCTTATATTCTGATTTATAATTCACAACTACCTTGGGATGCCATTACAATTAATAATTTTTTCAACAGTAGACTTCAAAATATCCTTTTTGAACTCGTATTATAATTATTCTTATGTCTTTTTAAAGACAAAAATTGCTACACAACATTATAATTATTTACGTACGTGATATCGAGGCCCATCTTTAAATTTCCGTAAACAAGCAATTTCTGGAAGAAAAGTGAAAAAAGCACTGGGACCCTATTTTACCATTCAGTTGCTGAACTCAAACGGCTATGTTACGAATAAAGTTTTCACATCTATTAACAACTAGGTGTCCCGGCAAACATTTGTTTTGCCACAGGAAGTCGCCTTTGTACACCGTGTATTGGATGAAATAAACCTTTTAAACCTTCTCTGGAGTTCCACGTTTAATTCAAGACCAAAATTAGCCAAATCGGTCCAGCCGGTCTCGAGTTTTAGCCAGACTAACGAACGGCGATTCATTTTTATATATAAGATTATAATTAGTAACCTAAATTAGGAAAATTATTTAAACTTACATCCTGAATTCGCTTCTTCTTGAGCAGAATAAACTCCTCATTGGTCCTCTTCAAGGATTCCAATAGATTGCTCTTCTCTTGAAGAAGACTCTCCTTTTCTTTACGCACACCCGACAGCTCAGACTCTAGATCACACGTGAGTCTGGATGCCAGGTTCTCAGCTGATTTTGACGGCTTGCATGCTGGTCGCTTTGACGAGGGGTTGAGGTTCAAGAGTACTGTAACGATGAATGTAAAGCTTTGATTGACCAGGTCCAGTCGTGGTTTAGTACATGAAAATATTCTATGCGTTTGAAAACATTCAATCCACTTTGTTGAACGAATTGGAGAAATTCTTCTCCATAAGAATGAAAAATATCCAATTCCTGAATTTCACCCAAACTCTTTTTCAAGCTTTGTTCGTTCCGCTGGTGACATATAAGTACAATATCTAACCCATTACTTCTGCCCTAAAGGTAAGTTAAATATTAGTGTTGTGATGAAACAAAATACACATGAGTATAATTTGATCAAAATCCACCACGTTCATCACTGTTTTAAAAGGCCATGTAAGGGTTTTTTTTAAGGTACTACAGGAATTACTATCGATATGCTACCAGCTTATCACTGTCAGCTTGCCATGCTAGTGTCCTAGAATGTTTAATAGGGTTTTGATCACCAAAATATTACGGGCAAGGTTTTATAATTAACTCATGAGTTCCTACTGTAGATATAGATTGGAAAACAATTTATCACTCTAATTGAGAAAGCTTACTATAATTTAAAAGAATACTTTGAAGACAACTTGAAACTTTTTTCCGTGTTCTCTCCTCCAATTTTTGCTATGCCCATCAGGGTCCACAATGCTGTACTAATTTTTACGATCTAATGCTATTTACCATTGTGGAACGCAATAAATTATTGAGTATTGAGTACTGTCACACATTTTCAGACATATTTCCTGTAATGGGCCTCATTTATAAAAGATTAAAACGTTGACTACCTATTTGACGTACATCAACTTAGACCAGTTTGTACGTAAATACGTAGCGTACGTTAGCGTATATTATCAGTGCACTAGCGCTGTCTTTGTGAATACCACAGCTTTAGTTGAACTCACCATCTTTCTCTTTTTGCAGGCCGCGCAAATTCTTCCTCAACTCCTCCGTCTCGCGGTTTATCTTGGCTATGGTTCGCTGCTTGACGGTTAGTTCCGCCTGAAGGCCCTTTATTGTTGCCACTAAATAACTGTCTTCCTTCAACCTGTTGAGTATCAACGTTGAGTTCTGTGTAAGTCTGCTCGCGGCCGACGAGGCGCGTTCTGCACTTCGCAGGAAAGTCTGTGACGCCACAGAATGTGACGGTTTAGGCACTGTCTGGACGGCATTATCAACTAAATTAGTCTTATTAATTTTATTCCTAAGCTCGGTGTTTATTTTTTTATCCTCCATCAGTTGACGCTCCACGTCGATGATGTGGTTCTCGTACTTGTGTTTCATGTCTGTGAATTTCTCTTGCAGTGTCAGCAGTATGGTCTGGAAATGGTGCTCCTTGTCTTTGAGTTCTTGTTCCAGTCTGCATATTCGCTCTTCTAGAAGCTTTTTCTTGTTGTCGTCTACAGTTGATGATTTCGATGCAACTGGAAAAGTAAGTTATGACAACTTATAACAATCACGAACTATTGCCTAATAACTTTAACAACAATTAACTTATTAGTACCATACGTAACATACCCGTGGACATAACCCAGTTTCAAGTGCATTACCTGCTTATCCTTAGTAGTACAAAGATAAAACACTAAACACTAACGTAAAAAAACGTTGGAACATTTAATGTAATATAAATGAAGAACATAATTACATTTTCAATTGTCGTTTGAGAAACTAGGTTTTCTGTGTCGTAGTTATATTAGACGCCCTTAAATCATTACTTACCGATTAAGGCAGACACTGAGTCAGGGTGTTTCCGCTTAAGAATCAGTTCCATTTCCTTGCACTGCCTTTGTAAGTCTTGTATCACTGTGACATCTTTGTCGCGTTGCGTTTTCAGATTTTTCCTTTCATTGCGCTCTTTGTACAGTTCAGCCATCACTCTACTTTCGTTTTCTCTGACCGTCTTTAGTTCAGTGGTCCTATTCTCGTACTCTTTGCCTAACCTACTTATGAATTTCTCGCATTCACTCAGCTTCAGTTCGGCGACATGATGTTTTTCGCAAACTGCGTCGAGTTTTTTGCGCAGAGCTTTGTTGTCTTCGTTCAAGTGAACATTCATAAGCTCGATACTTTTAACCCTCTCATTAGTGTCTTTCATTTCCTCTAATAATGCTTCATATTGGTTCGACATCTTCTTCGGCGAGGTACATCTATTTCTGGAAACATCTCTTTTCTTTGAATCTATCACACTGGCTGATGACGGCCGAGCCTTGTTTTTGCGACGTCCCTCGTTTTCCTTGTTATTTCTTGGCGGATGGTTAACCTAAAACATAAATATACCATAATATAACGGTAATTGATATAACAATAGTCATAAATCGCCTATCTAACGTTAGAAATAATTAAATAGTAACGTTAGCCGATCTCGTAAAGATGTGTCGATGAACTCTAAATTGCTGGAGTGTGACGCCAAAATAAAGTGGAAGGTTGTCACGCAACTTCATGAGAATAAACAAGAATCAGGTTCTTAGGATTGCTTAGGGCAACGACGTGCTAAAATTAACCGACGTAGTCCACACAATAATACTTGTTCGATTTAAGTCTAACAAGTAACCCTGTACTCCTTTAATACTAAAAAAAACCTTAGGAATTAATTCCAGAAAAGGTTTCTATTTCTAAACATAGAAAATACACCGAAAATCGTTCACGATAACGGGTCCACACTCAATGACCCGCTAATCGTCACGACATAATACACAACTTTACCCCACTTTTGCATCACTATCTGGGCCTCTGCAATTAGTATAGCTACGTCGACTATTTTTTAAAGCTAAGCCCTCTAAACCATTGCACCGTGTGAACCTGGCAATGAAAATCTACGTTTTTTGTTTTGTTTATGCAAATGCATCGATGCGGTGCGGCCGGTGCGTGGGCGCAGGATGGTTTCTATGTGTCGCCGCTTGGCTCGGGCGGCATTAGACATGGAGCTGCGTCGGGAAGCGGTTGTATTGCTGCTGCTCTTCGGAGCGGTGGTGTCATCACCCCTGGTTAATGACCTGGCGCCGGGAGCAAGTAAGCAAAATCTTCTTATTTATCATATACACGCAAGACGCTTGCAATTTAGATTTTTTTTAAAGCCAGTTTTTGTGCGATTTTTTTTTCTTGTTGAAAACTAGTATTTTTATGATTGTATGACAAGATAATTGAACCGAGTAAAGTATCAGCAAAGATCATGTTTGAAACATGACTTAATTGGCCAGTTGATTTTCCTTATATTGTCCGTTCCTTTGTAGGTAAGAAGCTTATTTACTTAGGTAGCATGAATTAATAACTAAGCATTATGGTAACACAAACAAAAATTAAAATGATATTTAAATATTGTTGTGACGCGTTTAATTTTCATTTTATACCGAACTAGACAAACAACTGATATCAACTTAGGAACTAAAATAAGCTATCCATATTTTTCTAAGAACCCAGTTACTAATGGAGATATTTAATTACCTGTGTAATTATTTTTTTACGTTAGTTACTTACATAATATACAACAACAATAGGAGTAGTTTATGTTGACGATATATTCACAATAATATGTCTTTTAAAGACACTTGGAAAATCATTACTTCTTTCTCCAACGACGCAGGTTCTATTGTACTAAATATAGTGTTAAGAATGTAAACATTTAGGATTTTATTTATTTATTGAAAGGTGCTCCTTGGTTATAATAAATAACTAACGTGCTTCTGACACTCGATCAAAGTTTTACGATAACTATAATAGTAATGTATTAATCGCCTGGAACAATTACACCCAGTACTTAATTATATTCGATTTAATTTTATTTTTTTGCAGTTCTGAATATTTAATGAGTTTCTGAATTAAACAGAATGCTATCCGCCACAGGCTTCGTCAATATGCTTAAAATACGTGGGTACAAATAAATATCCGCACAAGCTTCGTCAACGCGAGATAACACATAAAATATAAAAGTAGGTAGGAAGGCTCAAACATTGAAGATCTCCAAGTAATCCCTACCCGAGTCCTGTGGAAGAGTACCCAGGACGCTAGTGGCATTCCCCCGCTGTATGGCCATGCTTATCCTTTGACCTAGGTATAAGCCAGCTCTAGGGTCCCCAGAAACATCAACTAGTCGCGTACACAATTGCTTATAGAGTGTCCGAGCTTCATGGCCCCATCGATTTAATTATATTGAATTATATACGAGTCTAAAAAGCTCAAGAGTACTATAATTGTCAATGATAAAAGAAGATATATACATATCATTTATATTCTCCAATCAAACAGATTGCAATTTATTTGTCTAGAATAATTAGGGAAATTTTAGGACAGAGTTTGTTTCAGTTTAATCACAGGCAAACGTATGTTGCTCTCTTTTTAGATATAACATTTGGGAAAAAACATTTTAAGTTAATTAATGGAAAAAAATCTGATAATGTGAATCTCAACATGTACAGAGTGATTGGGATCAGTATAGTTTTTATAAAAAAATTAAGATCTTTTTCTTCGAACTAAATTTAGATTTAACTTATCATCAAAAGGTATACTTTTTACTTAAGACGTAGATTACCAAAAATAGTAAGTACTTAAATGTTGATTTAATAGGGAAGTATAACACATACCGCTTTTCAATTACCTGTTTGTGGAGATCACATCGATTAGGGAAAATGGAAAAAAAAATACACTACGTAATATTATAAATGTTAGTTTTAACTGTTTGGTTTTTCCCGAACAGGTATCTTAATTATTGTACCACGCATATATCTGTACCACGGTACTATTTATCATATTTTAAACCACAGACTAAAATGTAGGTAGAATAAGCGAAATGTTATTATGATTAAATCTGGTAAAAAATAAAGTGCCTTTCAATTCTATCAATGTTACTGATCTAATCACGACAGTTACAAATGCTCAGTTCCGAATGACGGAAGTAAGAATTCGAAAAGCCAAATTTTTCCAAAGACACCTTAATTCAAAATTCAGTGTCTTCACCACGTCACCTTCGACGCATATCTACTCTGCTGCATGTAGGTAGGTACATACGTGATCGAACTAGGAAAGGACCGCGGAAATCGAACGAGCAATACACTTTTTCAAGAACATCACGAACCATAATAAAGCTTCGCGTCCATTGGACCCAGAAAATGTTGATTCCCATTTTGATTTGACATCTAAACTACTTTCCTTATATCATCCCAATACCTTTAACATGTGTGTGTGTGTGCAAATGCAGTTGCCTTTATATGTCATTATTCTAATGATGATCCTAATCAACATTTATTATCGAAACGAAAAAAATCGCCTCCTACGAAATCATTCCAATGTCACTGAATATAGGCCAAGTTGAGGCTTTCTATAGCTTTTACTAGAAGCCTAACTACAAACTAGGCACGGGCGTAGGTATAGCGAAACGAACAGCATGTCCAAGATCAAGGCATCAGCGAATGGAAAACCGAGTCACAGACAGAGAAAGTCATTAAACAATTTCGCCTGCTGCGCGCGCGCAGAATTCGAATTTGGAATAATTAACGATGCCATGTCGAAGCCGAATACGTACGCTGTGTTACAGTTAGATAGGTGAGGACATTTATGCATTTAAAACATGGTAATATAGCATGCGTTACATACCTGGAAGCACCTACTGTTATGTTATTCTTGGGTGCCTTTTTATCGAGGTCAGTACTACTTTGTATTGTTAAAAGACCTAAAAAGCTAAGATAATGGGCAACTTTGCACAAGTACAGAAAAAAATACAATAGGAACTTATTCTAAGGTTGACATTCAATGTTGTGGTCATTTTAAATTTTAATTCAGAAAACAAAAGGAAGTGCCTGCAAAACGATGAACTCCTTAAGGCCATGCTAATTAGGTACACGTTAAGTTAGTAAAGGTTAAGCCACGATGCGGTCCCACTAAACATAATCAGTATCACGTACCTAGTTCAATAGCAGCACGACAACGTATATAGCGCTTGATAATAATCACGAATCAAATCTACAGTAGTTATTTTAATCACTTCTGAAGTACTCACTTGTGATTAATTACGTACATTTGTACTTACTAGTTACAAACACATAAGAACGCATTTGGATTTTACATGTACGAGTCACTATGTCAAACCATATTATTATTGAAAGCTAGGAAGAAAGAGGTCTACCACCCTATAGCGCGATAGGGAAACTAGCTAGAGAGCTCTTACGTAGACTGACCTCGACCTCGTATGTAAAAATATGTTCACTACCTAATTGAAAAAAACTTACAGTTTTAGTTGTTACTTCATGAAATTATGAATGTATTAAGTGTGTCATAGGAAACTCATCACGACGATAATATCACATCCATACGATTACCCATAAATTATCTGAACGCGCATGAGCTGCATGCACCTTCATACACTACATGGCATGTCAGGTGGAACGAACAATTTGCATTTTATACGATATTAATTGTTGCAGGATTTCCTGGTCGCGAATCTGTGCAACAACCAAGCAGTATTTTATATGACAGTAAGGAATCAATCCCATTACTAAGCGAGGATATAGCACCAGAGATCCCCAACAAACCAGACCAAGAACTTACTAAACCTGAAGAACCAATCGTAACCAATGAACCAATTGCAAAAACAGAGGAAAATGTTGCTAAAGCCGAAAAACCGAGTACAAATAACGAGCCTGTGCCGCCGAAAGAAGAGTCAATACCACAGAAAGCCGATAAAAATATCGAGGTAGATAAGCCAATTGAAGTGGCCAAACCAGCTGAGGCAACAAAGGCAAATATTAAACCAAAACCTATCGATAATAGCAAAGTTGCCAAAGATGAGCGACCAATATGGGACAGTCACGAGACTCAAAAGAGAACATTACCAATCCAAGAAATAATATCGGAATCAAAAAATGAAGAGATCAATCAGAAAGCAGAAAAAGATAATATGCAGCAGGAGGAAATCCCCAGCCTTAAAGCAGTTGAACTTGTAAAAAATGAGATTGTCAAAGTAGACTACAGTGGCGCTCAACTTTGGAAAATTCCTACCAGTAAACCTGGAAATCGTGTAGTAATCGCAAGGCTTCGCAGACGTAACTGTAAGTGTTATAATAAAGGGTCCTAAACTAAAGAGACTTGAAAGTAAAGGGCGTGTTATATTGTTTGCAGGTTTCCAATTCCAGTAATTCATTAGTTGTTATAGTTACTTATTACTTACTTTATTTTAACAGTGATTACAACATGGGGCGGCAACCAAACGGCCATTGATATTCTTGTCAAGCCAAACGCAATAGAAAATGTAACAAAGGCGTTTGAACGGGAAAATATTCCATATGATATCATAATCGAAGACCTTCAGAAAAGAATAGAGGAAGAAAATCCACCACTTGACGAGAATGAACTTCAACTTCAGGACAGAAGAGGTAACTAACAAACAAAAAGTACTCTGACGGTGTGACAAACTATTGTGAATGGAATGTCCCATTCTTGTCCCAGTCTTTTTTGTTGACAAGAAGATTTAATTACTATTTTCACAAGCTTGACAGATGTCAGACGTCGGATTGTACTGGCTTTATAACATACGATTAATTCGATCATTTTTAATGAAACGCGCACAGACATTATAACTCAATAATGTCCACCAGGTATATAGGTGGACAATATGGAGTTACGATTAATGCAGCTAATATCGCATATCGCAGATTCACAACCGATATTTTAATCAGCCTCAGTCTCGTAAAAAAATATGAAGTCGCGTCTTCATATTTTTTTAATAAATGAATGTACATATGTACAGTCCGCTCTATGACTTAGAACATACCAAC
This sequence comes from Conopomorpha cramerella, assembly GCA_012932125.1. Lineage (NCBI taxonomy): Eukaryota > Metazoa > Arthropoda > Insecta > Lepidoptera > Gracillariidae > Conopomorpha > Conopomorpha cramerella. The sequence goes on from SJJU01018649.1 coordinate 12,666, forward strand.
TTATTAAAATTTACTACGCGAAACTTTGTAGGTCTCTCGCTATGGTATAATCTAAGTGAGAACGAACTGTATTGTTGTGTATTAACTAATCATCAAGTAGAGATCAGTCATCATCCAGCCGTGAACGTTTGTTGCAGCAAGAGCTTACAATTTCTGGCGTTACAGGACCTCTCAGCGTCGAGTTGCCATTGTAAACGCTTATATGGGGTACAATTCACTAAATCTACCCATGGAGTATTGGCGGCATGCGAATTGGGGTTTGTCGGCATAGAAAAGAAATTTGTTGTCCGAATAACGATGCATAATTTTACATTGTGTGTAATCGCATGTCTGGGTGTAGGGTGTGTGTTCTTTTTTTATAATTAACGTTTAAATAAAGCCAACTTCGATTAATTTCAGTAGATACTTTAAACTTTATTGAGACGCACGATGTTGTCTTTCAAGTGCCTTTCCTTGTTGTAAGTTCTGCATCACGGTGAAGTTTAAAATATGTACGAGTTATTACAATCTACAGAGTTGGTCTTATTTAACTGTAGATTTTTGGACTTCTGTGTTGTATATCTGGTGAGAGTTTCGACGATTTCTCAGTGAATATAACACACATAAACTCATTGGACGTTTAAACTCCCACTAATCATAGAGCATGGTAACCAAAGAGAATTGCACATTTCAGGACACCGCATGACGTGGAAGCAATACCACAGAGCTGATGATATCTACGGCTTCCTCGACTACCTCGCGAAGACGTACCCCTCTCTGATCTCTATACAAACTGTCGGAAAATCTTACGAAGGACGCGACATGAAAGTATGTCTCTGGAAATTTTTTTTATCACAATAATTCGTCAGAGCTTCGTTTGTTGTGCTTCTTTTTGCCATAAAGTACACAATATCTCCGTTATTGCGTGGCGATTATTGGCATTGCCCCTCCCCCAAATTATCATAGAAATCATTGGGCGAGGCCCTCGTCCAGCAGTGAGCATGATGTGGCTATCTTATCCCAATCTCCAGTCAGCTTTCTCCTGAATTCAGAATCAGTCAGATTTATAATTAAAAGAAAAAAGTTGGGTTACAGGCTGAAATCACCAGTTAATTCTGAGGAAATATGTTTTCTTGTAATCTTTGCTATTTGCCCATAGGTACTCAAAATATCGGACGGAAAGCCAAACAACAAGGCGGTTTTCATCGACGGAGGTATTCATGCGCGGGAATGGATCAGTCCAGCTACCGTCACCTATTTCATAAACCAAATTGCTGAGAATTTCGATGATGAGTCTGAAGATTTCAAGAACATTGACTGGTATTTATAATGCCCATATTGTTATAAATTTTTCTATAAACTTTGTGATTTTGTATTTTGCATTAGATACAAGCCGCCCGCGACTATTTGAGTATTTTTATACTTTTAGGTGACTTCACACTTTCACAGTTAGATTTAGTAAAGATCCCTAATGTTTTTAAAATATAACAAGACCCACGTCACCCTGCGGTAATACACACGTCCGCAGTAACTGTGCACAGTAAAAGTGGTCCAGGTCCAGTTGGTAGAATGCTGGAACTGATACATATGTTGGGAAGTTAACACCTTAATTTTTTTTAAGTTTGAACACTTAATTTTATGTTCATTATTAACAGTAGTACCTACAATTATTCTTAATTTTTAATCCAGGTATTTCATGCCTCTGGTTAATCCTGACGGCTACGAATACACGCACGTGGGCGATCGTCTTTGGAGAAAGAACAGAAGGCCCAGCGGTGTCGCCAGGGTCTGCTCTGGCGCTGACCTTAATAGAAACTTCGGGTATGTTGTATAGATTTTGTTTTAAGAATGTGATCAATATAGTACCTAGCTCCATAGAGCAAATAATAGAATTCGAAATTTTACGGAGCTTTCTCTACCAACTTTATTACCCTCAGATCATAGTGTTTGGTCTGAGACTGATACGCCTTGTTTTCTTTAAAATTCAAACTACCTGTGTGTATGTATGAATATGTAGGTACTATTGATACCAGGTTCCTTCAATATCTTTTATCTCTACTATAGGTAGATAGGTACTTGAAATGAAACTATACAGAACTGTATAATAATAACGAATTTCAGATATCGTTGGGGAGGCAAGGGAGCGTCGAACAATCCTTGCAGCGAAATCTACCGCGGTGGCAGACCATTCTCGGAACCCGAAAGCAAAGCTTTATCGGTAATATTTTCGTTTTATTTAACGATTGTGAACTGAATATTTTTATTGGAATCTGCTGTTTATGATCAATTTCATGAAAGGATTAATAGATAACGTCCTAAAAAATCAACACACCAGTCTTCTTCAGTCCGAACAGTCTTTACACACCTATCACATTGGGATAAATATGACTACTGAACTGTAGGAATTTTCAACTAGCAGGTGCCTCTTCCTACCCTGCTAAGATTAAGAGGCGTGAGTGAGTGTGCAAATTGGTTGTATAACAGATGTGGATGACTTTTTTGCAGGATTTCATCAAGAACAGTGGCGTGAAATTCGTATCCTACTTATCGTATCACAGCTACGGACAGTACATCTTGTACCCTTGGGGTTATGACAACGCACTACCACCAGACTATGAAGATCTTGATTCAGTCGGCAAGAGAATGGCAGAGGTATGACCATGAAACTATATCTTTTGAAAAAATCACATATTAAAGAGAATAAGAGACGGCACTGATACAGCTATTATCATCATTCTTCCCCTTCACTACAGGAAAATGAAATTATCTGCTGTCACACATTATCCCATTTATTTATGATTTCAGGCAATACAACAATTGAGAGGCACTAAATACAGTGTAGGTTCTTCAAGCGGTCTACTGTACCCCGCAGCGGGAGGGTCTGATGACTGGGCAAAGGCACAGGGCATCAAATACGCCTACACCATTGAGCTTAGTGACACTGGCAGATACGGTTTCGTCCTACCTACAACTTACATTGAACCTGTGGCTCGAGAATCGTTGGCAGCCCTCCGTGTGCTTGCTGCACAAATACACAAGGAATGAAAATATGTTGACTGAATAACTTGTAATGCCATTAAGTAATTTATTGTAATTTTAGGTTTAAGAGATACTCAATTAAACAATGTCGATATAATTTACTAAATAAATGAGACTTTTCATTTTACTTTCAATTTGTGTTCTTTTATTTTTGAACTCTTTATTGATGCATTATATTTAACCTGTCAAGTTGCATTCCAAACACCATATCCTAGACTTGACAGGTTTCATCGTCATCATAATTTTCTTACCCTTATCCCAAACTTGGTAGGGTCAGCACAACATGTTTACATTCACCATTCATTTCACACACAATTCATCCAGGTTTATAGGTAACTAAGTTAGAAATATATTTCTGTAGGTTCATTGTAAATAAAGGTTTAATAGGCTCTTACCTTATGTGCAGGTGATCTTTTCTCAATTTTTTTAACAGACTCATTACCATTAGGTGTTGTAACTTTAATTTGAGGGACATGACTTGTCTCTGCCACAATAGAGGAGCTTTGACTAGCACCATTATTAATTATAGACGAAACTGGACTACTTTTAAGCAACTGCTCAGTCTGCAGAGCTATATCCTCAGCCCGTTTTAGTATCAACTCCACATCATCCAGTTCTTCGCCCGTGACTTTATTGTCAGTTGCATTACCAGATAGCTTTTGTATTTCATTAAATATCAGCTTAATTTCATCGTCTGAATCCTTGAAAGCATCACAGGACTTTTCGATGTGTAAAAATTCTTTCGTTGACACACTGTACTCCACTGAAACAGCGTCTTGTTCCACTTCTTCGACTTTTTGAGACATTGCAATAGGCATACAGTAAACTTAGAGAACAGTCTTATACAGTTATTATAAATAGAAGTTTATAGCACAATCGATACACTTAAATAATTCATGAAAACATTTCAAATTGATTTTGCAGCTTTCGTTGCTAAGCAACTGTAGGGCTGTCACATGGTTGTCATTAACTATTTGTCAAAACTGTCAGTACAAAGGTAGGGTCCGAAATATCGTTTTCTTACCGATTATACGGTTAAAAGACTTTTGAATAAAGTTTGAAGCTTGTAGCTGAAAAAAATAAATAACTGTCAGTCGCAATCAAACAAACAACAAATATTTCTAAAAGCTGTGTACAATTTCTATTGAAATACGTAAATTTAGGTGGAATTCGTTCTATTTCACAATTTATAAATTAGCAAATAAGTAAGGTATAAAATACACTATCAATAATGGCTGCTGTACCACCACAGGCCTTCGTAAATAAAAATAAGAAGCACTTTTTGGGTATTCCAGCCCCGTTAGGTTATGTTGCTGGTGTCGGAAGAGGGTAAGTGATATTGTTCATGTAGGAATGGTCTAACATTGTGTAGTTTGATTTAAATCAGTTATTATTATCTCTATCTGTGTTTCAGAGCAACTGGTTTCACCACAAGATCTGATATAGGCCCTGCCAGAGACGCCAATGATGTGTCGTGAGTATCATTCATAGTAAGCTGTTTATAAACCTGTTTTTATATACTAAAACTTTATAAATATGCTGCAGAGACGATCGCCATGCTCCGCCAGCTGCCAAACGTAAGAAAACAGAAGATGAGGATGATGATGAAGATCTAAATGACTCAAACTATGATGAATTTTCTGGATACAGTGGATCTTTGTTTTCTAAGGTAACATAACTAAGATTGACTAACTTATCAATGAGATTAATACAGTCTCTCCGGAATGACATACTCAATCTTAATCTCAACCTCCTAAATATTTAATTATTGCAAGATATTGAGCCATGACCACCAACTTATTGTAAGTGTAAATTTTTGGCATATTGCATTTTTCATTGCAAATTACATTTCAAACCATAATTCTTTATACTGCATTGACAAAAATAGTTACATGTATATGTTAATATAAGCAAATACAGTTTTATGTAAAATTTTACCCGTGTCTTGTATGTGCAAAAATAATAATACTAAAAAAACCTTGAAATTTCATTTTGTCGCTTACTATAAGTCTGTGGTCAAGGCTCGAATAATTAAGTACATTCTCATAATATTAACAATACAACTTATAACCATCCTTTTTTCAGGATCCATATGATAAAGATGATGCAGAAGCTGATGCTATTTATGAGTCAATTGATAAAAGGATGGATGAGAAACGCAAAGAGTATAGAGAAAAAAGACTAAAGGAGGACTTAGAAAGATACCGTCAGGAAAGGTAATAGTGCAAATTTTATCTGAGCAGCATTTAATTTTTTCTTAACCATTGCTGGTACACACTCAGCCCAACAACATAATAACAACTAAACTTCCATTGCCTTAAGATAAATCTCCACCAAAGTACATACAATACATACATACATGCCACACCCATTTCCTAGTGTCAACTAATACATACATCAAACATAACACAAACACAGCAAAATGTTAAACCCATTCTTTTTCCCAGACCAAAGATCCAGCAACAATTCTCAGACTTGAAGCGAGAACTGAAAGATGTGTCAGAGGATGAATGGGCTGCAATACCTGAAGTTGGTGATGCCCGTAACAGGAAACAGAGAAATCCTAGAGCTGAGAAGTTTACGCCATTACCAGATAGTGTTCTGTCTCGCAACCTTGGTGGAGAGTCCTCATCTTCAATAGATCCCACATCCGGTCTGGCTTCCATGATGCCTGGTGTCATGACTCCGGGAATGTTGACACCTTCAGGTA
>SJJU01018656.1:0-17423 GCA_012932125.1 Conopomorpha cramerella
AATGGGCCGGGTGAGTAGAGGTCGCCCCAGAAGGACATATTAAAGACCAGATTGGTGATGTCCTGACCGAAGGTGGCGTGAAAAGTACTCGAAACCGGAGGTCATGTATGAAAAGATGTATGAATGTAGATGAAGCGAAAGGGGTATGTCAGGACGGTGACAAATGGAGATCTGTAGTCTCTGCCTACCCCTCTGGGAGACAGGCGTGAAGTGTATGTATGTATGTTTTCATTGGTTGATTCGAGAGCTTGATTTTCGTTGTGACCCTGTGGAGTAGCAATTAATACTGTTTTTGTTGGAGATACACGAATAGTAGAGTGGCCAGTCTGCGCTGCAATTAGTGACTTCCGAATATTCTTTGTCCGTCATACAATATGTGCTCGGTATATGACCGGATTAACTAAATCTCTCGGTCAGTGCTGGGCTTAATCGCTGATTAATTATTGTGAATATGCGAAAAGCCGACTTTCCGTTAATTTATTGAATGTCACGAATATTCAGTATTCATTTTCAGGTGAATTTTAATTCGGCAAACAGTGTTGTATGAAATAAAGAGTGACGCATGAAGCCGCGGCCGCATTCGATTGGAAATTCTTCATTCAATAACATATTTTGGCTTTGATATTTTTGATTAAATACATTGTTGGAATGAGTGTTTAATCAAACAGGCAATTGCCGTAGACATTTTAAATTATGATTATTTTCAGCAGTTTTCAATCGGCTTGGTTGGCAACACGAACTAATTGGTTATACTTTGTTGTATACCTACGACTTTTGGGAGGCCTATGTCCAGCAGTGCACATCAGTGGGCTATATGAATGGCGATGAAAGGGCTCCACTAATCCAAACGTTATTATTGTACGTAGAATTGCAGCAAAAAATAATCATGTATTCATTACTCAACTGTACATAAAGTATTCTCATAGTACATACATATAACCTTTGTATGTATATAATAATATGTACATAATATTGTATTTACACAGAGTGCATTATTGATCATCAAACCAATAATTATACCTTATGTAATGCTAGTTAGTTCAGCAAATTGTGCATAAGGCCGTGAACATACTGGTGGAAAATCAAGATACATGCATACATACACTACACGCCTGTCTTCCAGAGGGGTAGGCAGAGACTATAGATTTCCATTTGTCACGGTCCGGACATACCCCTTTCGCATCATCTACATTCATACATGATCTTCGGTTTCGAGTATTTTTCACGCCATCTTCCGCCAGGACATCACCAATCTGGTCGACCTCTACTCACCCGGCCCATTACATCACCCATATAAATCTCTTTCGTCAATCGACTTTCATCCATTCGAAACATTGGTCTACACAGAATAATTTTATCAGTTAGTAGATATTTTGTAGACACTATATTAAAGTGATCCATTGTAAACGCAGCCCTACTCACCCTGCTCTGGCTTATTAATAATTTGGTTATATCAACCAAGCACGAGCCAGTAAGCAAAGCAAATCGTGTACAACGCATTGTAATGTCCACTAGGTATCTACTAGCTCGTACTCAATTACTTGGAAATAAGATCTAAATTTCCTTGGCATCGGTGGACTTTGCGCACGTAACAGGTGTGGCTGAGCTCGGGTCGTGTGCATGTTTCATGAAAGGATAGATCAGTTTAGTGGCGAGTTATGTCGTCATTGCATACATAGGTAATCCATCGTGCGGCTGCAATTGTACCGTGTAATGAGACAGGCCAGACCGCCGCCGGCTTTGAGGATTTTGGACTGTTAATTAGATATTCGTGTGCGATCTCTGTATATGTGTTGTTTTCAAATGCACACCGGATATTGATATTCGTCATCATTCCAAAAACACTGACTGGACGATAAACTTAATGATAAATCTTACTAATATTATAAATGGGAAAGTTTATTTGTTTGTTTGTTTGTTCCGCTTTCGCGCCGTAACTACTGAACCGATTGCTTTAAAATTTTGCAGACGTATAGTTGGAAGATTTAAATAATAGGGTACTTTTTATCCCGGAAAAATTGATATTCCCAAGGGAAAACAAAAATATTCCTTTATACCGCAATATAACCGTTGTCCACGCGGGCGAAGCCGCAGGCGGAAAGCTAGTGATATATAAAAAAATAATTAGGTTGAAGTGTTTTTTTTTTGTTAATTTAACAAAAGAAACGCTAAGTTTCATGTTTTTGCACACCACGTTTTATGAATCGTCTGTGGTCCAGTTGATCGGATATTTGAGTAGTAAGCGAGAGGTCGCGGGTTCGAGTCCGGCTACTGGACGTGTACCAATGGTACTCTTTCAGTTCCTATGTATGCAATGCAACGCTCGTATGATGAAGGACAACACCGTGATGAAACCCGCACGCAACATGGTGTGTGAACCCTATAACGGCGATAGGCTCACCCCATGATCTTCCATGTTATGGCTTTCACTGGTTCTCTACCGAATATAGTCCAGTCTTTGTACTTTTACTGCAACAAAGTATTAAATACATAATTACATACATTTAAAACTCACGCCCATAATACCTAATGGGTTAGACAGAAACTTTTCCAGACTAACAGCTGGCATTTAGATACACACCATATAGGCAGAAAGACACTGCCTACCTTAGTATTTTAATTACCCGACTAATACTAGAGTTATTGCTAGATCTTTTTTTGTGAGTACAACAACAAATATAGGAAATAGGCTAACAAAGGTCCTGTGTTTTGTGAGTGAGATGTTGGTACCTATATTTCGTAAACACAAGTTACCTATACATCATAGGTGTCAATCCTTGGGGACTACTGCCTACCTTGTGGTAAAAGCCAGCGCTCGCCACTGTCAAATAGTACCTAAGAATAACGGGGATAGTAGACCAGCCTAGCGCCCAATAAACCCTTTCGTACTCCAGGCACTTCCTACCTAATAGTGTCCTATATGGGGTATAATAGTAAGGGTTTCGTTGGGTGGCTACTGGCTAGCCCAACGGCCAAACAACTCTTCCGCCAGGATGTGGAACGACTTGCCGGAGTCTGTGTTTCCTGCGCAGTATAGTTTGAAGGTCTTCAAGTTGCGGGTGAATAGGTACCTACTGAACAAGTGTGCTCCATCGTAGACCACATCGCTGCTTAACATCAAGCAGGATGGTGGTCAAATGCTTGTTCATAGTGATTAAAAAACAACAACAAAACTGATATGCCTGCCACCTAGGTAGACTTCGAGCCAAGCGTCACAGACGCGGCGTCAATAGCGTCACAGACAACGAAGGAACGGTAATGACGTCACAACGGCACTGTGACGTCATTGTCGCCGCGTCATTGTAGCTGAGCTCAAAAGACGATCCCTAGAATTTCATACGTTTGCATAGAACATCAATCTGTCGCTCTGTTGCGGCGTCACAGACGCGGAGTCACTGTCGCAAAGACGCTCGCTTCGAAAGTCTAGCTTTTATTTATTTATTCACATATTGCACTCATGTTGTACATAGGGTCTTAAATATATGTGGTAACAATTAGGCATCAAACATGAACCCTGAAAGGGTGTTACAATATTTTGTGCTTGCGTACTATTGTACACTAATATAAAGTTAAATGTAATATTGGCGTAACATTACTATACTAACAATAATAGTCTTACTACCTATACTAATAACTAATAACTTCTTTTTTATATTAAACTTTAAATGTATACAATTTAAATGGCATAACAAAATAATATAGAATATAGGTTTATTAGGTAACAATACAGAGTATTCAGTCTTCTAGGAAATCTTTTACCCAGTAGACCTTTATGCATGGCGTGTGGTGACGGCGAATAGAATACATATGTCACCTCACCAGCCCAATTTTTCCCGTCGTGTGGGTCGTAATAGGTGACCGAGGGAACTTTCCACAGGACAGGCAGCAGCGCTCTCTGTGAGTTAAACCACAACACCACTGCGATCCACCCGCCTTCCAAGCGTGGCAATTATTATAATTTTCCCCCTATATGATCGTGTAAATCATTGAGGGACGCCCTCGTCCAGCAGTGGACCTCATGGGGCTTATGATGATTATATGCCTTCGCTTTTTTTACGCTCCCGATTTCAAAGATTTAACGTCCTCTACAGTTTTTAATGTCTCATGAATTATGGGAAATATATATTTTTACAGGTCGTTCTGTCGACTTCGGAACAAACGGCACAAGTGGGGGAGGTAGTAAAATTTTAACAAAGCTATTAGGACCCGGCGAGTAGAAGCTGGAAATTTATTGTTTACCGAGTCGTAAACAAATTAAAATTCTAAAATCGATTCGCGGAAGCTGTCTCCTCGAGTTTGGGACTGTAGTGGTTTTATAATATTATTGTCTGAGTTTTTATATATTTCAAACCACTATGAACAAGCGTTTGTCCACTATCCTGTCTGATGTTAAGCAGCGATCCCGTCCACGATGTGTTGGATTAGCCAGTAAAATATACAAAAATACTGAACGTGTACCAATGGGACACTTTTTCAGAGCCTATGTACGCTACGTAACGCTCGTACGGAGAAGGACAACATCGAGATGAAACCCGCACATCACAAGGTGTGTGAACCCCATAACGGCGATGGGCTCACCCCCGCTTGGTGAACCGTGAGCATTGGAAGTGCCTCTGCCTACCCCTCTTTGGAACTAAAAATGTATGTTTAAAAGCCCTGGCCGTTATGAACGTGAGTTTTTGTATTGTCTAATATCTAAAACAAAATACTTAACCTTGTCTATAATTCCCCAATTCCCTGTAAATCCCACTTCATCACTTTATAGTAAGAAATTTGTTCATAAACGAACTAATGTTACATCCAACTAAATCAAATTACATTTCCCAGAGAAAATTAATTCGAAGTATGTACAGGCTACTTAAACAAGTAGCAACTGCATTAGGCAACGTTAGGGACAGGTTAAGCTACATATGGGGCTAGAAAGCATGATCCTGTGGGCAGTTCACTGGCCTAATATCGGAGGGTCAAACACAGTTAGTCATGTAGCAAAGCGGTGTACAGTGTAGCACCAAACAGAGGAGCAATCTCTGTCAGTCAGTTGACAAACGAGTTCACGCGCCGAGTATTCCTCTATGGTCGGCCGGGAACACATTAGACACAATATCGCTGCAATTTTAGCGCGAGACAACAGTGTGATCAAATAATTCTAATCGCAGCTTAACGTCAGGCAGAATGGTGGACAGGCGCTTGTCTATTTACAATAAACATATTTTAAATCCGACAACTGAACCTGGTCCGATGCCAGAGCAGTCGCAGAGGACAGGACCGCGTCGCGCCATCTTGTAAAGTCCCTTTGTTCTACTGGGGTACCGTAGGACTTAAGTAAGTCACTGAACTGTAACATTAACTCATTTATCGTCACCTAAAAATTTTATTTTTAAGACTTTACATTTTTAAGCGATCATACTTTTTGAGTTTAACATTACGTACGGTAAAAATGTATATATTAGTGTGCGAGGTGTGTCAGGATCACAGATATTGCCTGAAGGAGGAATATATTGTTTCAACCATCCACTATGTGAGACAGGCATGTAAAAAGAAGTTGTGATGTTTTAAGAAACCACGATAAAAATGATACTCCCTACTCCGCGGCCGACCGTTACGCGACGTACACAGACGAAAAAGTTTGAGACGATGTAATAAAAGTTTCACTTTAATAAAAAAAAATATTTATTATTCCAAAAGAGTCCATACGTCCAGCAGTGGACAGGTATGGGCTGATGATGATGATTCCAAAAGAGTTCATACGTATATGTTAGTCATACTACAATTAGTGTAACAGATGATAATAGTTGTTACAAATAAATTACGACTTCCTACTACCTAAAAAAGGGCTAAAGCCCTGTCTTAGGATAAGTAGATACGTGTTTTTATGTAATATTTTTATAAGCATTGTACAATGTGTTCTCGTTTCCGGGTACAATGTGTTCCCAGTCAGCGGACGAGCGGCATCAATCATCAACCGCTTCGCACACGCGAGCGTGTTTGACAACCGCCAGATCACCTACTCCCTCCTAATAGATGTGAAAAATATCCATCCTCGTATGTGTACATTTGTAATAACATAATCATGTATTTTCCCTAATACTTTACTCGATTACTTTATAAATATTGCACAGCCGTTGTAAATTGGTTGTCGGGTACTTTGAATTGTAATGAAAAATGTTGTTGAGTTTGATTATGGGGTGTCACTGTGCAAGCGGGCGCTTTGCAAGCATCCTCCTTTTGTAGGTTTTATTTGTCTTCTATTTTTAACCCCCGACGCAAAAACAGGGGTGTTACAAGTTTGGCGTGTCTGTTTGTGTGCCTTTCTTTGGCGTAACAAATATTGAAGTAATAAAGCTATTACAATAAAGTTTTTGTTTGAATTTTTATTTGATCGAGCGTGTTCTTAGCTATGTTTGATCGATATGGATTCATCCACCCAAATGTTTAAAGGGATGACATTGGGGATGAAAAAAAAATACACTTCACGCCTTTAATTTAATTTTATTTTATTTTATTTTATTATTTATTAAATACACTTAACAGATAACAATCAAACTGATACAATAATAAATTATAGCAATAAATTTAGGGCTAGACTGATATCCAATGACAGTGTACTATCAATTGAATTGAATCAGACCTCAATTTACAGGTATTAAATTTCAGGTATAACAAAATCAAACAAATTATGGTCAGATTATGTACGTAAATTAATTATTATAAATTAAAATTGAATAAGTATAATATTGAACAATTCTAGATTAAAATTTAAATTAAATTACAATCGAATTAAGATATAGTAGATAAATATATACTTAAACTACGTTTTAAGTAAACTTAAAATTATGTAATTATTTGCTTTCATTTATAATTATTGATAGTGTATGTCTAAATTTAGAAAACTTCATGCTGAAAATGTCCAATTCACGATTATTCCTTGTAAGCTCGTTGTACAATCGACACATCCTAACTATGGGATTGTAATATGAGGTATTGTTTTTGTACACATCCAGTCGTAACGTCCTAGGATTACGAAACTTCAAATTTATATTAAATTGGAGCAATTCGATAAGGTATGTGGAGTCTATCCGAAAGTGAATGATCTTGTACAAATAAATCAAGTCGAATCTCCCACGACGAACATCCAACCTCTCTATTTTAAACCTATGAAGCCTTTCACTATAATGAGACACAGACCTACCTAGATTATGACGAAACGAAAGCATGGCTAAGAAACGTTTTTGCACTTTTTCTATGGCGTTGATGTGTACGTGGTAGAATGGTAACCATATAGTACACCCATATTCAAGGATGCTTCTTACAAGGCCGTTGTAGAGAGTTATTGTACTGATAGGCTTCTTAAAGCCCTTTGTTGCCCTGAATATAAACCCGACAAGTTTATTACACTTCTTTATGATATAGTCATAATGAGGTTTGAAAGTGAGTTTATGGTCGAATAATATTCCAAGATCTTTAACTACATCTTCCCTAGAGAGCAACTGATCTGACAGATAGTAATCATGAAGGTACTTGTTAGTCTTATTAGTAAACGAAATAACAAAGCATTTCTTTATATTTAGAGTTATTTTGTTACGATTACACCATTCTGATAATTTATGTAGATCATGTTGTAGCAGTTGACTGTCTTGCATGCTTTTTATAGAAGTAAATACCTTAAGATCATCAGCGTAGAGAAGGCAAGGACATTTAAGCTCTTCAACTAGTTCATTAATAAAAATAATAAAGAGCAAGGGCCCTAAATTCGAGCCTTGAGGCACACCTGATGTAATGTATTTCAGAGTGGAAAGAAATCCCTTGAGGGCCACAACTTGACTGCGCCTATCCAAGTAAGAGGTGATCCACCTGAGAAGATTTCCATGGACACCGTAGGAGGAGAGTTTTGCGCAAAGAAGAACGTGGTTAACCCTGTCAAACGTTTACTGAAGTCAGTATATATAGAGTCTACCTGACCACCCTCAGCAAAAACTGTGCACAAGAAGTTTTTGTACTCCAAAAGATTAGAGGTGGTCGATCTTCCACTTACAAAGCCGTGCTGTCTTGGAGTTACAAACGATTTGATGTAGTTGTAGAAATGCTCGTAAACTAACGACTCAAAGAGTTTTGCTGGAGTAGAAATGATACATATAGGCCTATAATGTTCACAACATGTCTTATCACCAGATTTGTGTATGGGTATAACATGTGCATTTTTCCATTTAGTAGGAAATGTGCCTGTTTCAAGAGATTGGTAAAACAATAACGATAGAGGAACAGCGATTTCCTCTCTACAATTTATAAAGAAGATTGGAGGAACTCCGTCAGGGCCAGCACCTTTGTTACCATCAAGCTTACGAATGGCAGCTATTACATCTGATTTACTCAGCTTAATCGATGATAATACACTGTTATTATAAGGTGGAATCACTGGGACTTTTTTAGTACTTTTCACGCTACCTTCGGTCAGGACATCACCAATCTGGTCTTTATGTCCTTCTGGGGCGACCTCTACTCACCCGGCCCATTACATCACTCATATAAATCTCTTTTGTTAATCGACTTTCATCCATTCTCTCCATATGCCCAAACCAACTGAAGCATGCCCTTTTCAATCTTAGTCACTACATCTTCTTTCCAACCGCAACTTTCTCTTATCACACTATTCCTTATCCTGTCATTCAATGTCACGCCTTTCATGCTCCGCAATGACCGCATTTCTACGGCATTGACTTTACTTTTACGCTTCTTCTCCCATACCCCACTTTCACTCCCGTGCATTAAGGTAGGTTCGGCCAGTACAGCGTCATGGACAGCCAATCTTGCCTTTTTCGACATGAATTGGCTCTCCATAACACTGCGAAGGGCACCGTTAACCTATACCCCGCCTCGCTCTTTCTTTCAATATCTTGTCAAACTTTCCATCACTTGTAAATAGAGATCCCAAATACAAAAACTCATCCACTTGTTAACTTTCTCACCGCCATCACACCATCACAAACTGTCCTTCGTTATTTCATGAAAAAATAGCATGCATGCAATTACTTTATTCTATTGATCTTCGTCTTCCGACTCTCTCTTTTGGACTTTTTGTTTTTTTTTTTAAGAAAAAGGAAGCAACTTCAAAATTAAAAAAAAAAAAAAAGTAATCGCCCGTCCATACGATTTTTAAAAGTTTCCTTCGATTTATCGGTTTTGCCATATACCTACATAAATGACTGACTTCCTTAACCTTTGAAATATCTTTCAAACAAAAAAAAAGCTATTAAAAAAAGTTATTGACGAACAAACATAAAAAAGCGTCTGTGGTCCAGTTGGTCGGACCCTTGACTTGTAACCGGGAGGTCCCGGGTTCGAGTCCGACTACTGGACGTGTACCAATGGGACTCTTTTCAGAGCCTATGTACGCAACGCAACGCTCGTACGGTGAAGGACAACATCGTGATGAAACCCGCACACCATAAGGTGTGTGAACCATATAACGGCGATGGGCTCACCCCCTGTCACGTTGGGTTAAATACGCTTGGTGAACCGTGGGTACTTTGCTTTAGCAAGTGCCTCTGCCTACCCCTCTTTGGGATTAAAGGCGTGAAGTGTATTTATTTATTTTTTTATTTTAAACATAAAAAAGCATAGGTACGTACCTACGGTTGAACTGAGAAGGAGTCCTTTTTTTAAAGTCACTTACAAAGGATGTCTTTCTGCACATTTACCGAGGAGAGGTAGGTACCTAACTATAACGGCAGTGGCGTGCACACCATATAGGTAAAAAGACACTACCTACCTTAGTATTTTGGCTACCCTACCTAATAATAGAGTTGATGCTAGATCTTCTTTTGTTTTACTCACGACATAGGCTAACGAAGGGCCTGTGCTTTGTGGGTGAGTAGATAGGTAGGTACCTGAGTTTCGTAAAGACAAGTTACCTATACATAGGTGTCAATCGTTGGGGATTACTGCCTACCTTGTCGTAAAAGCCAGTGCATGCCACTGCATAATGGCATAACGTAGCATAAGCGATCAAGAACTGCATAGAGGAAAAGTTCTGGGATTCTTAAAACGAACGGCGGAAATGTATGCAGTCCTTGACTATATCTATATACATACAAAACCGTAGTTTTCATAATCAGAGCACCCCAAAGGCTCCACAGTTTATTTTCTCAATAGATTACTACGGCCATCTGTTGACTCGGCGTAGAACTAAACTTTTTCAGTTTATATTGCTACGGCTGATAGATTACGAACGTCAGCTACAGTGTATCTTGAGTATTTTAAAAAGTATAAACGTCACTTTCATTTTGAGTAGGAGGATGGTGATTGTGTTTGCGAAGTTTATTTCATTTTATTGATTTTTCGTATTTATTTACGTGATAAATATATGCAGAAAATGAGGCGTGACACATACAAACACCACGTATATTGTTATTTAAAATTATAATTCGTAATTTAGGTTTAAAGAGTTAATAAATTATTTTACCTGACTAGACAAAATGTGTAGCAAAATAACTATTTTTTTCTTCAACGCTCTGTTATTCACAAGTATAAATTGCGTACACATTAAAGGCGAATTTTCTACGAATGAATTCTTCAAGTTCCTCGTGAAGTTTGGTTTCCAGAAGACTGATATTCATTACCAGAAAGAAACATATGGATACATTTTTGGGAACATAACTTCCAGAAATGACTTTAAATATCCCGTCACTTTTGCGGTATTGGACCGAAGGCACTTTCTACACTATTATAATAGTAGATTTGCCGATGACAGAGAGTCAGCCTGTGCGCAAATGTTCCAAAATCTAAATGCTACGGCTTTCCATCCAAAATGTAATGTGAATGGCCAGGATCTGATCAGGAGGGTGCCATGTCCTGTTGGAGGCCTTTGTATTGATGAGGATAGTCCTTGGAATGTTATAAAAATGAACCAGTTTACTTATGTGATACAAAATGAAGGACAACCCAGGTAAATGTTGACAAAATATTGACTTAAGTTTTTCATATTTAGCATACATGTCAGCCATTCAGACATTAAATAGTAGTGTGCTAATGCTGTTCTAACTTTATCAATACCACGGCAAATGTTTAAAACAATAAATTTCCAAGTTAAATACACTTCCAGTCTAGTCTTCTCTTATGCCTTAATAAATAACAATTCTAAAATTACAGACTGTCAAATAAATGTTTGTACCATTTACAGATTTTGGTATGTCTCTCTTGTGGCATGCTACCTAGATGAAACAACATGCACTTGGCACCATTACAGGGGTGCCCCATCAAAGAACAATAAAACCCTGACGTCAATACCTCAAAAAATAAACTATGACTTTTGGCTGGTAAATGGGAGCCCAAATCTATCACTTTATAACACAATGCTATACCAGTTCTCGTTTGATCACCAGTACACACTGGAACTATATTTGGTGTTTTGGTTGTGCTACATCATATTGCTACCAGTGCAGATTTATGCAGTCAGGTAAGATCAATGGCCTTAATTATGCCTTTTTGTTATAACACATTTATTGAGGGGCAGTAGAATAGACACAAATTTGTGATGATGTATGACAACTGCAACCATTCACTATGTGGAAAAGAGTTAATTCATAGTATACAGAGTTGTGCATGCATGTGCATTTGACTCTTTCCCGGACAGTGAACTGCTATAACCGTCATAACAATAAAAAATCTATTGTGTTTTTTTACTGTCTGCCAATGTGTTAAATAAATTTTACTCAGTGCTCATTGAAGGACATTCAAGACCTATTGTTGTAGTTATGCCTTTAGGGTAGCCTATGTGCAGCAGTGGATATTAGTGGTGTAACATGAGTCCTCAATTTAAAATATAAAAATTGTAAATTATGTTGTAAACTTTTATTTGTTATTTTTATGTTAAAAATGTGCATGTGTCAAGCATAAAATTTTATGACGGAATGTCTACTCTTAACATTGTTGCAAGGTGTTCTTAATGTCATTATATCAGTATTCATGTAAATGTTGTGACAAGTGATATTAAAGAATTTCTTTGCTTCATGGAGAAGGTGTGGTGGTAGTAGCACTACCCCCTAACACACAAAATAGACATGATGGTTGCAAAGTTGCAGAAAATGGGTATCAGGCCCCATATCACAATGTCTTAAAGTAACTCTCACATTACGTTAGAAATAAAACTTTAAGTAGTCATGGTAGGTGGCCTAAAAAATGCATGATGTAAGTAAAGTAAACCCTCATCTATTTCAGAACTCAGAAGCACCCAGTGACCCGACTCTTCACCTTCAGTCTTGTGCTAGAGTTTATCGCTCTGTGCTTCAACGTAATCCATACTGTAAGCTTTGCAGTTGATGGAGTGGGCTTTGAAGGGCTGTCAGTTGCTGGGGACATACTTGATATTCTTAGCAGAGTGAGTGTTTAAACTGTATATTGGCAATGCTAATTGCGTTCGCCTGTAGATACATTCTCAATAACTAAAAAAAAATCACATTAAACAAAAAGACGTTGCGCAAGTCTAGTTTTTGGTCTGAGTACAGATTACATTTCTTGGCCGACAGTGTAGTAATACCATTTGTAAAATGTGCAGACGCTGTTCATGTTGCTCCTGCTGCTACTGGCGAAGGGCTGGGCAGTCACCCGGCTGGAACTCACCTGGAAGCCGGTGCTGTACGGAGTGTGGCTTGTTTACGGTGTCATACATATACTGCTGTATGTTTGGAATACTGTGAGTACTATTTTTATTATTTCATTACTATTTGTACTCGCAAGAGGCAACTGTAAGAGGCTGAGACGCGTTCATCGTACGACATCGTTATCCAAGGGGTACGAGGATCGCCCCCCATAGAGATGGTCCGCGAAAGCCTAGCGCAGCTGTGGCTACCCTTAGAACTAGTGGACTGTTCCGGGGGCCCTCGACCAGCATTGGATGTCATGAGTCCCACATAACCCCACCGTTGTCCCTCGCCAGCGGCGGATTATCGTTTACATTGTTTATATGCCCTAAAGAAGAAAATACTTGACAAGTGATCCAGAGGGCACCGGGTTTAGGTAGGGGGCAAGGATCGAGTAATATGTGAACAATTAGACAATACTCTTATAGTGAACGAACACTTTTATGGGGCAACTGTTTCTGTTGTTTATTTAGCGTTGTATGCTTAGCAATAGCCTTGGCCTACGCTGCTTTAGAATTAACACTTTCGCAAACAGTGATCTGGTATAGGTAACCATTATATCAATAAAACTTCTATTTTGGATTTAGATTGAACAATTAAATAAGGTAAGAAGAGATAGAGGAACAAAAAGGTTAATAACAAATAACTGTTCATATTGATTCCCTTCACCTTGTCCAATAAACATTGAATAGAATTATCTATCACACTAATATTGTAAAGGCGAAAGTTTGTGAGTTTGTTACTTCTTCCCTTCTATACAGCTGGAGCAGTTTTAATAAAATTTGGTGGACACTCTGGATTAGCACATTAGTTACGTTTTACTGCGAGAAAATATAATATTCCAATGCAAATGAATTGGGGTTCTTTCTTTAAGTATTTCTTTTACTCATACACAGTTTATTTTCCCTAATAAAACGTGGTTAACATTTACGACATATTTGTGTGTAATATTTAATCATACGTTCCAGACCGAAGTGGACATAATAGAAGAGATCGACGAATACCAAACGTGGCCGGGATGGTTGATCCTAACGCTGCGTGTGGCGATCATGATATGGTTCGTGATAGAGCTGCGCAACACTATGATGTACGAGCACAACATGGCGAAGCTGAACTTCCTCCTGCACTTTGGAGCCTCGAGCCTGGTGTGGTTCGTTTACCTGCCGATAATAGCGCTCATTGCGCTACAGATCAGCCCTCTGTGGCGGTTCAAATTTATTTTGGGTGAGTTTAACTTTTCTATGTGTGATTGAATAGAATTGGGATGACAAAAGTTTAACGTAGATGGCGCTGCATGCGCTTGTCTCATTGAAATTAATGAAAGCACGGTAAAGGGATATATTTACTAACCTAAAAGTGTGTATTTTTTTTTGTTATTTAAATTGTCAACTCTTAAGTTATTGATATACAGGGTGGCTCGGTCAGGTTGGTGATCGGTCAGTATGGGAATGTCTGAAACTATAAGACATACGAACATTTGTTCTTAGGAACCATGTCACCGATTTTGATAAAAAGAGAAAGTGCATTCATACTTTATTTGAAAAAAAGAACTGTAAATGAACTGTAAAAAGTGAAAAGTGCAAGTTTATTTTTTCGAAGCAACCGGGTTCGATTCCCGAACTGAATACTGTTCTTTTTTCAAATAGATAAAGTGTGAATGCAGTTTTTCTTTTTATCAAAATCGGTGACATGGTTCCTAAGAACAAATCTTCGTAATGTTAAGATTATGTTTCAAATATGAAATGTGTGTCTCATTGCAAAACTCCCATATGTGAACTTATAATGTAATCTTGATCAATCTGTCAATAAAGATTGGTTTTGGTGCAGGTATTACATACTCGGCGGACTGCCTCGCGTTCTGCGTGATGGCGCACCTGCTGTGGCCCACGCGCTCCGAGCAGTACTTGCTACTAGCGCCACCTAACTACACCGGTATGTAACTACGTACTAATGATTTCTCTTTCGGGTACTCTTTCAGTTTTCGTTCAATTAATTTCAAGTTCAAATGCAATTTTGGAATATTGTGGCTTCTGGCGAATCCTGTATTCACAAAAAAGCAACCTATCAAAATGAATTGGAAAGACCACTACAGTTTCTTATACCCTCCTGAGTTCATTTCACTAGGTATCAATGGCAAAGGCCGAAAAAATCAATCTTCACGTACAAACTTGATCAGCCGCTTTTTGTACCAAGAGATCTCCTTTTTTGTTCCGAGATAATTGAGACATCTAAATGGTCTCAATAAGAAATAATACACAAAACCTGGCAAAATATATTCACAAAGAAAATTGTATCATTCCATGTCTAACTTCATGTTCCATTTTCCAACTCACAGCCGGCATCGACGAGCTCGACGAGTTTGACGAGTCGCCGCACATAGTGAACAGCGACACTACCGCCCTCACCGGCGTCACGGAGGAAAGCGTAAACGCTGACGACGAGGAGGTGATCTTCACAAGGCAAAAGAACGGCTTCGCCTACTCATAGCATAATTGAAAATTGCTGGAAATGGACTGTACTAAATCGCTCGGCGTATTTATAATAGGTATGGAGTTGAAGTTGTGTCTATGACGTTTAAGTACAGTGTATAAGTTATACATTCGCGTTACTTATATAATGTGCCCAGAAATATATACAACGTTAAATAAAAAACGTTGGCAAAAGTCGAGAAAATCACTCAGCCAATGATACGAAACAACTTTCCACCAAGGAACCCTATGTTAAAACGAAAAAAAAATAACAATCAGCTGTTCGATAAGTTTGCATGAAGAGGTTACGAGGTACGATTTTTTCTTTCGTTTTTGACATAACAGTTCCTTGGGGAAAGTTGGCAATGACTTTGTCGAGTTTCGCTGACATTTTCAATTTGACCGTGTAACTTCACACAAATTGTGTACCAGTCTGTATGCATGTAATGAAGTAAACACCTTTATTTCATATATTCAAAGGCATGAAAAGGGATTCCAAGATGCCTAGAAGGCGTCGTACGTTTCTAAGTTAGACTTTAGTTGTACAGATTTTGGTCACTGAATGTCCAACAGAACAAATCAAAGTACTTTATTGTACATCTAGTGACGTATTTGTGACAAAGTAAAATATACCTTTTATACTTAAAGTTAAGGCACAATTATGAACTATACGATTATTGTTACGCGTTATAATGAGATAGCTTTAGTTTTGTATGGTGTCGTCTCTCTCGCACTTAAATGAAAATGCACTGTCATTTTAAGAGTCAACTTGTAAGTTCCTCTTTGTGATGTTTAACTACTTATATATATATATATATAAAGAACACGGAAGTTTTAGTGAAAGTATTCGATGTGTGAAATTTAATTTATTGAAGGTCGAATTCTCAACGCATTATAAAATTGATATCTACTAAAACATACTTCCTACCCCTCTAGTAGACTGGCATGGATATCATCAACATCAGACATAACGTCCACTGCTGGACGAGGGCCTCCCTCAATGAGATCGATTGATTGGGGTGAAATGCCAGTAATCGCCACGCTTGGCAGGCGGGTTGGCGATCGCAGTGGTCTTGTGGTTTAACTCACAGAGAGCGCTGCTGCCCGTCCTCTGGAGACGCTCCCTCGGTCGTCTCTTACGACCCCCATGACGGGAAAAGTTGGGCTGGGGTGACACATGTATTCGATATGTATATACGATATACACACATCAAAAGTGTCTAGGGATCAAGTACGACATTTTAGAAGATTGCAATCAAGAATATATTTTACAAAAATTGAATTCATTCAAATTTATTCATAATGTGGTGATAAGTCATTGATGCAGGCATGGGGAACTAGGTAGGAGATCAATCCAGAAGATTAGATTTGATTTAAATAAATTAGATTTTTTTAGAGCTAAACATTATCTTGATCCCTAGACACTTTTGATGTGTGTATATGTGAAATAATCCACTAGGTAAGAGACAGCAACACTTTCTTATAATGTGCAAGTCTGTTATTGGTGGGAACAACGGCGAGGTTCTGTAGGGAACTCGCACCCACAAAATCCCGACGAAGACCGCTACCAGCGCTTCCGGAACAGCTGTAGCCTGTATAGAGGCTTTTCAAGGTTATTATGAACACAGACATGGATAACACTATATTTGATATGTTTATCACTTTCGTCGACAGTTAAGCCAATAGAAATTTTATTGTTAACACCCCAAGTGACGGGCCGTGTCCCCGAGAGGGTTAACTTTGAGAAGTGTTTGAGAATTCGACCTTAAGATTATAATGTTAAAATTGTATAAATATGTTGTTAATTTCATCAGTGACGATTATAGCTAGATATTTTTAATTTTTCGTAGTCGTCTAGATTGTAGTTTGTAACTTTTTAGTCATTGTTAGAAGAGTTATTAAGGGCAATGGTGCCAAATTATCGAATTCGCATTCCTATGTTACTATGTAAAACACGTTTAGTTTGATATACATAAGGAGTAGGTCCACTAGGTTTACACGCATCTGAACTGGGTAGAGACCCATGCCCCTGCAGTGTAATAAAACATAAATAAATAAATTAGGTATGTAGGTTCGGTCGATCAAGAATATGGTATACTAGCGGTCAGGTACGTGCTTGTATAAAGTGAAATGAAAAAAAAATTTGATAATCAAATGGGAAATTTCCTTTGACGTTTTTCTGACAGATTTTCGGGCGGAGAACTGACATTGCTGTCAAACTTTGTTTGGAAAGTGGCGGAGAACTGACATTACTGTCAAACTTTGGAAAGTGACGGAGAACTGTCATTACTGTCAAACTTTGTTTGGAAAGTGGCGGAGA
>SJJU01018687.1:0-10810 GCA_012932125.1 Conopomorpha cramerella
TAGAGCCTTTTATGCGGTGCATATATGACGATATGATGGTCGTCACGTGACGCGACTTCGGCCACAGTACTGAGCTGGGCCGATGTAAGACTGTACGCGCTGCTATAATGTGAATAGAGCTGTAGCCTGGTCGTGTGGGCAGGCCATTAGACGTGACGTGTTGTAAGTAACGTGCGAGTGTATATTGTACACGGATACAGATAATAGGCGCGGGCCGGGGCCGCGACCGGCGCGACCCGCCCGATAACGCCGCAGCAGCGGCTGTATCTCGCGGATCTGATAATCGCCCTACTCACTATGCATTCGCACAGTTCCGAAGCCATAATGTATACCACTATCGATCTGTTACCCGACGAGTACATCCGGATAACAGAATGGAATAACTCGTCATATTGTCGAAGGACAATCCACAAGGTAGCCGTGTGTGTAACTCTCCGAATAGTTACAGTTTTCTAGATTAATTATTATTATAGTTAATGTATAAGGTATTCAAACTGTTTTTTTTTATAACCAGTAAATGTGTCCAACCAACACCAAACGCGCAGCCAAGAAGCTGGGCATCCTCTCGAAGGTGCGACGGTATTTCACACCGGAACAGTTTCTTACATTGTATTAAGCACAAGTTCGATCGTGTATGGAATACTGCTCTCATCTTTGGGATGGATCAGCAAAATACCAGCTTGAGACTTTGGAGGCAATAGAAACGTGCTAGAAGGCTGATAGGTGACGACAAGATGCTCGGCTACAAAGCATTTCGGAGAGTGTGCTACGAAGTTGCATAACTTAATACCGCCATCGCGTTTTTACAATAGGCCAACCAGGAAAACGGCTAAACGTAATCGATACCAGGTGGATTTACCATTTACGCGAACCAAACGGTTTGCGTCTTGTTTCATAGTGCGAACCGTCAGGATATGGAATGACTTGTCAAAGTCTGTGTTTCCTGCTCAGTACAGTCTTCAAGTCGCGGGTGAATAGGTACCTAATGAACAAGTGTGCTCCAACGTAGACCACATGGCTGCTTAACATCAGGCAGGATGGTGGTCAAACGCTTGTTCGTAGTGATAAAAAACCGAAACTTAAGAGGGACAGTTACAGTGTGTGGAACTGGTAACTGAAGTTAATTTACTAAAGGGCTTCCTCACAGACAAGTGCAAAGATTTTTATGTAGGTACTTATCTAAAGAATTAAAGTTCTTGGCGTTTTGAGATGTGATAATTATGTAGCAAAATCAAATAACCGTGCAGGTTACAACAATATTAGCGTGGACAAAGAGAACAAGAGTATACAAGGGAATACAAGGAACAACTAGAGATAACGAGAGGTGTGCATTAAACTGTGCAGAAACCTTTGCAGAAATTTGATTTCTCCTCTTTAAGGGTTGCCAGTAGCAATAGAAACCATCATAATCACAGGTAAATGAGGTAGGTAGTAAAATGTGCAAAAGGGCAATGGCACGTGGCACCGAGTGCGCCGCGCATGCGCCCCGTGGCCGCCTCCGCCAGTAAACACGCACACCGTCGCCCTTAGAAACAACAAAATAACCTATCAATGTTTCTTTATTCTGTAGTATGTCTCATTCCTAACCTAAACAAGGAACAGTTGGAATGCCTCCCTCTCACAAATTCCTCCCCAAGTCGTACTATACATTGAAACAAAAGAAAATGACAGACTCTGACGAAGCGGAAGATGTCTACTTACGTAACTGGTCAAATACACGAAGCTGTAAATGTGAACGCGTTTTGGTATTGGATGTTGCGTCGTGACCCGGTCAGCATAGCTCCAGCTGGTAGCAGCAGGGTGCAGATGTCCGAGTGGCTGGCGGGCGCTGCGGCGCGGATCGGGCGCGGGTCGGGCGTGGGTCGGGCGCGGCCGCCGGGCGCGAGTGCCGCTCCGCCGCCGCGCCGCCGCCGCCGCCGCAGGGCCCCGCGGGGGGTCGTCCCGCGCATCCTATATCCTGACTCCATCATAATCCCAATGTTGACGAACGAGATGGATTAAGGTCAGGCCACCTGCATTTAGGACGGCGGACACGGTTTCGATTCTGGCTTCCGACATTGATGTGCTGAGCCATTCGTTGTTCATCACTTTAGCTCCCTTAGTATAGGAATCAGATCACCGAATACGATATTAATTTATGAAATATGAACACTGGCGTAATGTCGAGATAGTAACTGTACCCCAACGTTGTTATATTACACGCCTACACGCACTCTCCAAACTAAAAGTATTATTGCATTGTTTTATTAAAAAGTTTTTGCGTGAAAGAGTAACAAAGATTCAGGGGATCAAGTCTGCTACACTCCCGTAGTAGTTGCACTCGTAATGTGCATTGCTAGTTTAGTTACTATCATTTTGCTGCAGTCCTTAGTAACACAGCGAAACACATTGTTTGTGCTGCTCCAGAGCGATCCAACCACCAAAGTGTAGCGAGCTTGGCCCCCAGGTCTCCGTCACGTGTTTGTAATATTAGTAGGATTACCTGCAGAGTCAATACAATAAAACCAGTCTACTCACAATGTGTGCAGGTGCTCCTATGACACCGGGAGCAGTGCGCCTCACCAGCAAGTAGCCAGTCTAGAGCAGTACACCTTAGTTTACGTCGGCTTTATTCTTCATAAACAATTTTCATTTCGGAACTGTCGCTAAAATTTTAAAACGGTTTAATGTTTTATGATTTATGTCTTCTACAAATATTTCCAAGATTTTGACATTTCATCGAAGTTTTTTTTTTCTTGGCTCTTATGTTCATCTTTAAAGCCGACAATTGTGCCACAAACAAAATAGTTCTCTTCGTGTTCACGTTATATAATTATTCTTCTTCTTCTTCTTCTTCTTGGCTCTTATGTTTAGCTTTAAAGCCGACAATTCTGCCACAAACAATGTAGTTCTCTTCGTGTTCAAGTTATAGTATAGTCATAGTAGGTCGTCAATAGTCAAAGTCGTGTCAAAAACACATTAAAATGTGAGGGTGGACCATCACATTTCAATGCTGCTGAACATTATACGGGAATAACAAATTGATCAAATAGGAGTCCTCTCCTTACTTCTCACTCTCACTACATTATTTTTCATCACCAGCACATTATTACACTAAATCCACCACATTAACACAATAATTGCAGCGAAAAATTAATTTTGAAAATAAGAAATAAAGAACGCCATTTGCATCTCATCGCTTCCCATCACAAAGTCCTATATAATTATAGTATAGTCAATTCGTCATAGTCTATCGATAAAGTCGTCAATCGTCAAAGTCGTGTCAAAAATTGATTAAAACGTCAGGGTGAACCATTACATTTCAATGCTGCGTGGAACATTATACGGGAATAACAAATTGATCAAATAGGAGTCCTCTCCTTTACTTCTCACTCTCACTACATTATTTTTCATCACAATCACATTAATTCCGTTTAACACAATAATTGCAGCGAAAAATTAATTTTGAAAATGAGAAATAAAGAACGCCATTTGCATCTCATCGCTTCCCGTCACCTTCATGGAAGTAATATCATATCATAATAATAATTGTCAATGTGTCAAACTTTACAGGGTAAAAACATGGCGCCTGCACTGTTTCACCTGCGTTATTGCTGCCGGTGTAAGCGACATGATAATATGAGGAGAGCTTTTTTCTATGTTTAGACAGATTACTAAATGGCAGTTAATAAATTGACACAACCACAGTATCACAAGAACCATTCTCTTTTTAGTATATCAAATAGACATATAGGCCTTCAGTTACAAGTTCCTAGCTCATAGCGTGAACAAACCCTAAATCTTCAGCTCCCGCAGTCGGCGTCTAGCACATGGCAGGATGAAAGACAGCTGATGCTGATACGAGTATAAGTAAAACGGAACGCTATTACTAACTTCGTTCGCCGTCCGTTTGTCTGTCTGTCACCAGGCTCTATCTAATGTATGGCATTTAAATAAAACAAGCTGTGCCTGCCGCTCCGAATAACGTATCAACCAAAACGATACGTTCACCAATTTCTCATCCAAATCTGTTCAACCGTTAATACGTGATTCGCAGACAAACAGAGAGAAAGACCAATGATATTATTTTGCTAACAGAAATGTAAAATTCGGCTTCTGTAACGTCAACCTGATATACTACAAAGCTTTTTTCGGAAAAATAATGCACGTGCTGTTTTGGACCCTGAACAGTTTTATTATAGTATAGATGTCAACTTTTGAGTTAAGTAATAAAAAAATGCCCTTTTTTTAAATACCTTTATTTGCAACCCAATCCCTATAATCTGATTTCTATCTAATTCACTGTCACAACAATTTTAGACTTCAAAATCATTCAAAATGTCGTCTTTGAACTCGTATCATCCTTATTCTTATATCTTCTTAAAGACAATAATTGCTATAAATCGTTATGAATATATTTACGAACGCAAAATCGAACCCCATAATTTAAATTTCCATAAACTTACATTTTCTGGTAGCGTCTGTGGTCCAGTTGGTCGGATACTTCACTTGTAACCGGGAGGTCGCCGGTTCGAGTCCGGCTACTGGACGTGAACCAATGGTACTCTTTTTCAAAGCCTATGTACGCAACGCAACGCTTGTACGGTGAAGGACAACATCGTGATGAAACCCGCACACCACAAGGTGTGTGAACCTTATAACGGCAATGGGCTCACCCCCCCCGTCACGTTGGGTTATAAATACGCTTGGTTAACTGTGGGTATATGTTTTAGCAAGTGCCTCTGCCTATCCCGCTTTGGGATTCAAAAAGGCGTGAAGTGTATAACATTTTCTTGTGGAAAATTGAAAAAAAACACTGGTGTCCTCGCAGATATAACCAACATTTTCCATTTTCCATCCGTTCTCAATTTTAACATGTTTGAATGATAATGTCTAACGTTATTGTTTGTTTTTTGGCTTGCTAACACTATTGCCACAAAATCGAACATAATAAATAAAATAGATTATGTAGTTAATTACAATCAAAGGTCGTGTAGTAGGGTATATTATCCAAGTTTGTTTATCTCTTTGTATGTATGTATGTCAAAGTATAAACACCAATAATTATTAAGGTATACAGTATACGTACACAGTACAGTAATACACATATTTTATGTCTGAAAAAACTCAATGGTGCATAATAATCATACACGGGGGTCTACGCCCGCCGCCTACAGATACAAAAGACCCCTTGACCTCTTAGCCACTGACGCCCAAAAATTCAATTTTTAGGCAGACATGAGACGATACGTTTTGATCTCAGTTTTACCACAGTCATGATTGTGATTGACGGATTTCCTATCGTCTAATATAGAGAACGATGTTTGAATTAGTATTAGTAGTCATTCCATAAATCATGACTGATGGAATTGAATGAAGCTTGCATGAGCGTCTAATGTCTGCCTCACCTGCTTATACACATAGTATATTCACGAATAAATAATTCATTATTAATTAATTATTAGTGAATTGTATAATTTTGTGATCTTCACGGGGAAATTACTGTCATACTATCCAAACAAAATTTGACAATAATGACAGTCTTCAAGAAGTTCTTCTTTCTTCTGTCAGAAAACCTTTAAAGAAAATTCCCCATTGTAATTTTGGTATGCAATAAAAAAATGTTTGACAAAACCTGAAATGTCACATTGACATTGCGACAGAGAGCGAGTCATACGTGATTAGTAGTTTATGTGGCAGTGCATTAGACTTCAGAGTTTAGAGAACTCCTGTGCTGTAATCTATACGTATACTAGTCGACGCCCCGCGATTTC
Source organism: Conopomorpha cramerella (assembly GCA_012932125.1). Classification (NCBI taxonomy): domain Eukaryota; kingdom Metazoa; phylum Arthropoda; class Insecta; order Lepidoptera; family Gracillariidae; genus Conopomorpha; species Conopomorpha cramerella. Next base: position 5,754 of record SJJU01018687.1, read on the forward strand.
ATTCGCGTAGTTCAGTATTTCATACAAACTATAACACCCTTTATAAAGCGACCCGTCCCACATGATTGGGATAAAAAGTACCCTATGTCCGTCTCCCGGTTCTAAGCTACCTCCTCACCAATTTTCAACCAAATCGGATCAGCCGTTCTGGGGTTATAAATGGTGTAACTAACACAACTTTCTTTTATATATATAGATATATAAAACGAAGACGGGTGACCCGTAACCTCACATAAGTCGCCCGGCTGTACAATATTTGAAATTCTCCTCGATTTATCGGGTTTGCCATTATCAAAGCCTGATTTTCTTATCATGGGAGCACCTTGGAAATAACTTTCCAACAGAAAACAAAACTGGTTCATAAAAGACGAACTTATGCGCGACCGAATCTAAAAAAATCTAGCTAATACAGCCACCACATACGAATATTTGTGTCCTTTCAGACTAACGAAAGTTGTTGTTGAGAAAAACTCCTTTTTGAAGTTGCTTAAAATGTATGTAATTTTCTTTTTCTGCGAGGAACCCAAGTATATAGGAACTCGCAAGAAGAAAATAGCCCCATGGGCCGATGTTTCTGTTTGTCTGCCGAATACAAAAAAAAAATACACATACGCTCCATGCTTTGTCCTCTGTGCCTGTCCTACTTTGCTAAATGTCAATTAAGAATGTAAACAAAGATCTTGCCATGCCAATTATTATGAATGTAGAAATTATTTTTTGTATTTTATAACGCTGTTTTTTGTACAACAGACGTAGTTAAATATTCGAGTACGTATATCTATAATCACTAAGGTGGAATTTTTACGTTGCGTGAGGGGAATTATAGGCCGCTACAATGTTCATCTACGAGTTTATGGCGGGTCTGGTGGACCAGATCGCTGGCGGTAACCACTGTTTTCATTACTACACCATACACTGTGCCTGATACACGACGTACCTAGCTAACAAGAAGTCACTAATAAAACCAATGACATGTTTATTATGATTTATGATGCATCGTCTTCAATGAATTGGAGTCGGGTGAAGGGGTTAATCAATACATTTCCTTGTAGCCACATTTAGCCGGTAAACAACATTCCCGACAGGACTGAATGGTCATTGTTCTGTGATTTCATTCTAGACTTGTTAATTTCATATTTTTATGATTTGTCGTACCTGTATAGAAGTCGCGGGTACCGGCTTTGTTTCTGCGAATGTCACGTGATACGTACATAAAAAAAAATCTTTATTGTAACCACTTAACAGGTTCTCTCAGTCATGAGAGAGACCCCTTTAAGCAAAGACAATATGCTTGTATTGGGGTCACCGCTCTTCACTATATGTTAAAAGAACAATGTTGATAGAGTAGGTACATCTTCTTCTTTGCCCTCGCCTTTTCCCGTTACGCGGGGTCGGCTTTTCTAATCATTCGGCGCCATTCACTTCGCTGGTAAGCATCGTCCTCCTTCAGGCTAAGCTTTTGCATGTTCCTTTCCACATTTGTTCATCCAGAGTAGTTCGGTCTACACTCTCCCGTCTCTTTTTCGAGCATTGGAAAGGCACTTTTTCACGATAGGGTCATCGGGTCTACGCATAATGTGTTTCCATACACCTAGTCTGACTCTTAATTTTCCAGTGATAGGTGTTACTTTGAACTCTCCCTTACGCTTGTTCGTTACGCACTTTGTCTTTTAATGACTCCAACCGCCCAACGTAACATGCGCATCGGTGGTATGAAGTTTTGCTCAATGATTTCTTCGATAAGTAGGTACATGAATTAAAATTTTGATAATTTAAATTAATAATATAAAATTGAAATTGATAATTTAAAAATAGTACACAGCTACTGTATTTTGTCGCAGGGGAGGAAGACGAGGAGTACGACCCGCACATGCACCGGAAGATCGAGAAGCCCACCTCGTAAGTGACTAATTGTAACATGAACATTCATATAACGTTTTGCTAGGCTATATTCTAACTTGCTCCTGCAGATATATGGACACCATGATCCACTTGCTGAAGGGCAGCATCGGCGCCGGGATCCTGGCCATGCCTGACGCCGTCTCCCGTCTTGGCCTCGTCATCAGTCCATTGGGGGTTATTCTCATCGGGGCATTCGCAACGTACTGCGTACACATGCTGGTATGTAGTTTCACCCACAGAGATCAAACATTGCATATGACTTTCTTTTTTTTTGTAACATTATCATTCGATGTGTATTTCCCCGCGGATACTTGCTACTATAATTTCCACAATTTAAAATGCCCACTTCTAGAAACAACCGCTCTTCAGGACTTCATAAGAATTTTAATCCATTATCATATACATACTATCTAATCCAGTTTTATTTAGACTGCCGGCTTCCTCAGCTCAATCGATGTATAGCATAATGTGGTGATGTTTCAGATAGCGGGGCAGTACGAGCTGTGCCGGCGTCACCGGCGCGGCTACATGGCGTACCCCAAGTCGATGGCGACGGCGATAGCCGCGGGCCCGCAATGTCTCCGCTGGTCAGCAAATTGCTGGCCCTTGTTTGTCAACTTTACGCTCGTTTTCTGGCAGTTGGGTCTCTGCTGTGTCTACTGCGTCTTCGTGGCCGAGAATATTAAACAGGTTCCATTCATTCGACACCTTGACAGTAGTAAGATATTAAGAAGAATAGGTAAATTATTAGTAGATTTTGACTCATACATAAGTAACACTTTGATAAAATAAACTTTGGCAGGTGTGCGACTACCATAACCACGAGTGGTCGATTCGGTTCCATCTGGTGACCCAGCTTGTGCCGCTGATCCTAATGTCTCTGATGAAAGACCTGAAGCTGCTGACGCCGATCTCCACCATTTCTAATATGGTTACTATCGCTGGGCTGTTATTGGTGTTTTTCTACTTAATCGAGGACGACGTAGTCATCGAAGCGGAGAAGCTGCAGATCAAGCGGCTCCAGGATATCCCAATATTCACCGGTCTCACGTTGTTTGCTTTGGAAGCTGTGGGAGTGGTAAGAATGTTTTTAAGTTTCTTTAGGTTTAAAGAGTTTTTCCGAAAGTTCTCCGGTGGTACATAAAATAATTAACAGGCCTTTCAAATGTTAACACGTCCAGATATGTGCTACAAGATACAATATAGGTACACAGGTATAATTTAATGTGTAGGAAGCACTTGTAGCCGAGCTGTGAACGTGAATATCCTATCTTAGAAGTTTAGCACGGCATAGGCGGGCAATGAGTGAAGCTGACCATTTGCTTGACACCTGCTATGCTTCATGGATCGGATTTATATCGTCGCGGTAATAACCACACCAGCTAAATCACACATATATTAAGAGCTGGATCTTCCCACGCATGCCAGAGATAAATATGATACTACTAGGTAAGCAGAAGAACACATCCCATACTAACAAAAAGCAATTAGAAATGTTCACAAAGTCATGCGATCAGATGAAGCACTTTATAGATCCTGGCTCTGGAGTACAACATGGAGCATCCGAAGCATTTCGTCGGTCTGTTCGGTCTGCTGAACATCGGCATGGTGGTGATCCTGGCTATGTACATCATGGTGGGCGTGTTCGGCTACCTCAAGTACGGCTCTGAAATCCAGGCGTCGCTCACACTCAACCTGCCTCGTGGTGAAAAGTAACTGTTCTCTTCAATATCAATTGACACAAGTTAAAGTCGACATTGCACTTCATCTGTAGTTGTCACGAGGCGAGATTATCTCTTCTGTCGATTATAATACCGGGATTCAGGAGTCAACGTATCCCACTTTGTGCCCGCGGGTTAAATTGACCATATACGTTTTTTCTTCGTGGTCGTCTCGATCAGTGACCTAAGTAGGTATGTTGTCAACAACAAGAAAAGTGATCAAGTGGTCCACAAGATACCGTACAGCTCTGTACTGGGAAAAAACAATCGATACAATTCACGTTCATCGTGGTCTCTTAAATGGTTGAAAGAATTGATTAAGCCCACTGTATGAGCTGCTGCTGCTTAAGTAGGTCGAGATGACTACGTAAAATAATGTATATGATCTATTTAACCTGAATCAATACCGGAGTAGATGATATTCTCACAGGGTACAAGCACTCATTATATATACACATGCACATATTATACACACAACAACACGCTCTAAAAAAAATCTAATTTATTTAAATCAAATCTAATCTTCTGGATTGGTCTCCTAGCTAATTCCCCATGCTTATCACCACATTTTGAATAAATTATGAATGAATTTAGTTTCTGTAAAAATATATTCTTGATTGCAATCTTCTAAAATGTACTTGATCCCTAGACACTTTTGAACGATGAGAAATCTTCCGGTGTACTCAATTGTCTAATGGTATCTCGGGGTCCAGGGTATTGGTATCACTTGGAACACACATCCCATTGATTCATTTAAATATTACTGTCTATTTTAGAAAGTCGCAAGCGGCGAAGATAATATTTGCTCTAGCGATATTCATGAGCATTCCGCTGCAAAACTTCGTGGCGTACCAGATCGTGTGGCGCAAAACAAAGAAGCGCATCGGTGACGAAATGCACTGCGTCATCGACTACGTGCTGCGCGTCGCGCTGGTCGTCGTCCCATGTGCGTATCTTCCTCTTTCCCGCGCCTTCTCCTCGCGCCCTCCCCCGCGCACCCCCCAGCCGCACGACCACGCCTTCTTGCACTCGCCACTCACACTGTATGCATTGTCGGCAGGGCTGATGGCCATTGCGGTGCCTGAGCTGGGCCCCATCATCTCTCTGATTGGCGCGCTGTGTCTGTCGCTGCTGGCCATCATCATGCCGGCGCTGATGGACCTGTGCCTGTGGTACCCGGACCAGTACGGCTGCTGCCGGTTCCGGCTGGTGCGGGACGTGTTCATCGTGTTGTTGGGTCTGATGTGCCTGGTGTCCGGAGTCTACACCTCCATGCTGGAGATCATCGTCTCGATGGCCGGGGGGGAAACAAAGTCCGCTGACTACGAATACGAAGACTTGAACGAATCGAAAGAAAATTATACTTTGTTATGATTAAAATGTGTGCCTGTTTTATCCACTTCCTGTCTTTAGTCTATAACCTCCAGGGTGGCC
>SJJU01018700.1:0-11960 GCA_012932125.1 Conopomorpha cramerella
ATGATTAATTGAAGAGACCAAACAGTATTATTTCAATGCTTTCACTAACTTTTGTACGTGTTTTTTTTTCTTACCTGCACACTGCATGATTCTTACCATAATATTTTATGACAAAAATGCTATCAGGGAAAATGGGAAACAAAGAATCGCTTTCCGTGCGGAACTCTTAACTTTTTAAATCGGAGTTTAATTGATTGTCTTAAATATTATCCTGGATACATCCGGAGACGTACCTACTGTGTACGTCTCTTTTTTATCATTACGGAAGAGCGAGACAGAACCGTAACGCTGTTTGTTTGTTTATTTCGTTTTCTGTGTCTTTTTTTTGTTTTGAATAAAGTACTCAGACTTGCTCCGCGGAAATTGGCTTTTGAAACGTACTTTTGAAAACGAATAGTTTTCGGCTTCGGTAACTGTTCTAGAAATATGTTGTGTCGCGATATTTGCTCCTTTTGTAGCAAAGGTGATAATGGAAACGGCATAGTGCTTCGGAATATAAGGTACAAAATTATGCAGGAAAATCTTTCATAAGGCATAGTTCGCAATGGAAAACTTTGGGTACGCAATGACTAGACTAGAATGAACTAGCAAGGGAGTGTGCTAGTTCATTTAGACACCGATATTTTTTTGTACCATGCATGGTTCTTTGTAGTAATGATTTAATAATAATGTTTGAAGCCTGTTTAGTTTTTTGGTATTAGAGCCACGCGTCATTGAACAGCGCGAATTCTACCGTCACGACGTCATTCATTCTTATTGACAGCGGTACTCATTGTTTCTTACATTCTTGAAAACTACACGTCGTGTCAAACCTATAACAATTTTCTGCTATTAAAAACCATTAAACGCTATTTTTCGCGACGCAGAATCGCAACTGCCGATTTCGGTGTTGCGGCACAAAATCACTATCTAATTACTATTTTGTAGTTCGACTTGGAATATAAAGCCAGAAGATAATACCTTTCCACGAGAAGTAACTTTCCAATGTAGATTAAGATGTTTCAACACGAACAAGTTTCAATTTGAGACCCCGACATTGCCACCTAATGCCACCGTCCCCGATTTAAACTCACAAGAATTTATTTGCAAACTTCCAGGGTAATCGTGCTTTTTTTCCGTAGGTGGCGCTTCCGTCGTTAATCTTGAAACAAAAACAGCGAGTTTGGTGGCGGGCGTCTGCGCGATAGTCGGCCCATAATTTAAGCGGGAACAAGTGCTTGCGACATGCGGCCTTGCCGGAATGTTCAGCCGATAAAAATTACCTTCCCCACTCTGAACGCAGAGCTGGTCGGCCCTCTGCGTTCTGAAGCCCACACGGCTCCAAACATGCCGCGTGTTTACGACCGCCCTCGGCCTAAAATGCAAAGTGAAATTGCATTTTCACTTGTTATGACACGCGGTTGATACAATGTGCCTAGCAACCTTTTGCCGAGATTCTTTCCGGGCCCGCGTGTGTTGCGGGTGATGAATAACAGCTAGTTTCCGCCACGGAGGATGTTTTGACGGCACGTTTTGTCGGGTCTTGGGTACGAATGAAATTTCACCACACAATATTTTTGTGCTGGAATTTGTAAACGGATGAATTTACATTCGTATTGCTTTCTCGGAAAGCGTATGTATTGATTTCAGTATTAAAAATTTAAGTAACAAATCCGAGTGGACCATCAAGGGTCCACCTGTGTTTCTTAATTACAATCCTTATCTTGAATGAATAAATGAAGGTGCTCTTATGAGCGGCCACGGCGGTCGTCTCGGGGTGCGTCAATATTTAATGTGGTCGAAGTCCTGGGACCGCGGGCACTCGGGAGCCCGGGCCGTAATGGCGCCCAAGAGTAATGTAGCTGCTCAACGTCTCGCGGTTTATAGGCTCTTTAAAATGTAACGTGCGGAATTTTGGGGGAAAAACACTTCTCTCTGGAAGCAATGGGGACAATGAGAACAAATTCACTTTATATTGTTGACCTTACTGAAAAATATCTTCCCGGTTTTATCTGTTAGGCAGTTAAAATAAAACTGGAGAGTACAATTTAAGAGCTGTATACTCGAGAATATAGCGTGGTAGGAGTTAAATGGCAATCAAATGAAGGTACTCTACGGCTATGCAAAAAAGAGCAACTAGAAATTACTTAATTTAGAAATAACTTATGCTAATAAAGTTCTGCTTACACACATACATACATTCAACCACAGAGAGTTACTATCAGGGAAATGGAAAAGAAAAAAAAGTTGCGGTAAAACCTACCTGCTGCGGTAACTTTAAGACACAGTAATTTATATGCAGATGTGCAGTAATTATAATCAAAATACATTGTTTAAAAGAACAGTATGATAAATATGTTTCACCATATATAGCTATTTAATTGGTCATCAATTTCACTGTATTTCCAGTCGGCTAAGAATCTGGTCTACAACCCTAAAGTTGAAACTCATTGGACATTAAGATCCAATGTTCACTTGTCACAACATAACAACTCAACCTTATTGATGTTTTAGCTGAACTTTCTTGACTGAAACTGTCTCTTCTGACCGCACCTAGATTAGTAACCTATTAGTTAGTAACTATTAGTAACTTATTCTTTAACTATAAAGTACGCTTAGAAATCGTTTCATATCGGTTGGAAATAAACACAATATAGATTTCAATCAGGTAGCTTTGTAGAAATCGATTGCAACAATAACTCACAGTGACTGCTAACATTTACAAAATCAAAGACTATTCGATCACATTCAATGAAAATAAATTTTCACAGCTCATTTACAGTAAAATATTTATTGGCCTAGTGAAAACCCTCAACCACCTGTCGACCAGTTAACCCACTAACTAGGGAGTCACTCCCAAACTGTAGCGTAGCCCATTAAAGTGCAAATGAAGAGGGCTTCGGCAGGAAATTGATGGCCTCCCTGGAAGCTATCAATCAAGATATTCGGCGTATCCTCTGAGCTGGCGAGAATTGAATAAAAACACAAGGGTAATAGTTTAAAAGAGACGAGAATACGATCTTCTGGAAATAAACAAACTTTATTGGACGGAATTTATTTACCTATCGACAATATTTTTTTCCTGATGATCTACAGTGTTTTCTTCTTTTTATATAAGTGAAATATTTCACACCATCCGGAAGTAGGCACAAGTGTGCAATGCTCTAACATGGCCCATCATAATCTACAATCCTTATATATAAATATAACATGTATAAGACACAGACACACAATTCTGTGTGCTTCACCGTAGACGTGTGCTCCATATCGATGCTTAACAACAGGCAGCATGGTGGTCAAACGCTTGTTTAAAAAAATCTCTTTTATGAAGCCATTTCAGCAGGCATCAATGCCCCGGGAGGATAACGAACGAACGATTTTTTAAAGTTCTCCTTGATTTATCGTATTTGCCATCATCATACCCTGATTTCCCTATCATGGAATTATCTTCTTTCCAACAAAAGAAAAATCGGTTTATAAACGATGAAGTTATCTGCGAACAAACATAAAAATCGAAATAATAGTCGAAATAAGAGACTTCTTTTTTGAATACGCTTAAAATGAAGTACCTATATCCGATTCACCATGTTCCTTTACATAAACTCACGTAACTTTATTACTTCAGACATATTTTAGTCTGGGGGTCTGTCATTGTAAAAAAATATATGATATCGATAATATTTATGTGGTATCATGACAATCGCAAAATTATTCCTTTCATATTCGCAGAGTATCCCTCAGGACGCTCTTAATGTTGTCTATGAAATATTGAATTAAATATGCATAACAAAAAACGCATTAATTGTCAAGATTGTTTCGCTCTATTAGATTAAGCTCTGAAGTGGAAATAAAGAGATTAAGATCATTTATTTCTTAATTATACTTAATTTAAAAAGTATAGGTACACTTACATTCAATAATCACAATTCAAGAATACACATACAACATAATATCAATATAATAAATACACAGTTTTTGAAACTTGAAAGCTACAAAACATCTCGATAAAATAGAGTCTATTATAAGGATACTATTTTTGTCGAATCCATTGAAAGGAAGCGGATCCTGAGATCCAATGTGAAGCCGTCGCAAAGATTGTCGGCGGATTTCGCATAGTCGTACTTTATACGATCGCCTTCTTATTTGAAACGGGAGAGAGGCACAGGCGGCGGCGTGCCGTGAAACTTTACGGGCTACCACTCGCGGCTGTCGCTAAATAGGACGAGCCTGGGGCCAAGTCTGTGACACAACTGTAGTCCGACGCCATCGTTTCGAGTACATTGCTGTTTCACTTTGTTCAAAACAAAATTCAACAGTAACAAACAAAGCAATGAAACGCGAACTGTGAAAGATTCTCGTCGAACTGCGAAACGGAATTCGGCCTCAGGGGAACAAAAAAAGGATGGCACTGCTCTCTAGGTTTTACGCGGACAATCGCCCTACTTGGCGCGAGAACAAAGTCGTGCACACACTGCATGGTAATAGGTTTGTTTCTTATTTGTCCATGAGACTATTAAAGAGGTTTTTTGCAATGTAACAGTTACGTACAGTTCGTACCTTATAGTGATTATGAGTTTCGAACGATAAGCGAAACATTGCACGGTAGCTCATTATAATACTTCTGTTGCGTAGGTACAATTTTAGTATCTAATAGGGAAATGTGCTTCGTCGTAGCGCACATCGTAGCTTTATCCCAGACAGGATGATGGTAAAACTCTTGCCTAGGTATTAAATTAATGTAAGATTAAGGCTGTTTTAATATCCATATCCTCCTTCCGCCGCAATATGCACAAAATTTACAATGATCGCGTTAATGATAACAGGCTCTGTTGTAGGTAATGTACAAAATTCTTGAACATTGAAATTTAAGACATTACTGTTTTATTTTGTCGTGGTGGTCCATTGTCTGGGCGACAGGAGTGACGCTATTGGTAAGAATTATTGTTATTTAAGTTTCTAATCCTTGTGCAATGATATGGACGATTGAAAATGAAAAAAGATAAAAATAAATACACTTCACGCCTTTTAGTCCAATAGCAGGATAGGCAGAGGCACTTGCTACGTAAATACCCACTTATTGAACCCAAAGTGACGGGGGGTGAGCCCGTCGCCGTTATAGAGTCCCCACACCTTGTGGTGTGCTGGTTTCATCACGATGTCCTTCACTGAACGAGCGTTGTGTTGCGTACATAGGCTCTGGAAAAGAATCCCATTGGTACACGTCCTGTAGCCGGACTCGAACCCGCAACCCCAAATCGATTGCAAGTCGAGTATCCGACCAACAGGACTACAGACGCCCGTACCAACTGGACCACAGACGCCCGTGCGAACTGGACCACAGACGCCCGTTTAAAAAAATATCTATTCCAATTAGTTGGGATGGCCAGTTGAGATAGATAGAATAACCCTTGCCAGTGTGAAACATGTGGCTTACAGCTTTGGCATTGCAGCATCAATCGAGGTGCATTGCTGATGCAGTTACTCTCCTTACACTGTTGTCATTATTAAAAACTAGCTTTCCGCCCGCGGCTTCGCCCGCGTGGACTTTGGGACTATGGGAAAAAAATCCGGGATAAAAAGTACCCTATTATTTAAACTACTACTTCTAACTATATGTCTGCAAATTTTCAAAGCAATCGGTTCCGTAGTTACGGCGTGAAAGCGGATCAAACAAACAAACACACTTTCCCATTTATAATATTAGTAAGATGCACATTATTTTTTGCTGCGATAGGTCGCCAGAGCGATGCGATAATATAGAAGACTTTCCCCAGATAGACGTTTTTAAATCGTAGTAAGAATAATTAATCGAGATCCAAAACTGAAAGAGTCAAAAATGGAATGTGTCAAAAATGTACTACTTCAAAACCGTTACCCAAACAATAACTGACCGTTTTTTAAGGAAACGCGCACTGACATGATATTAAATGTTTAAAACGGGCATTATAGCATAGGGCAAACAACGAAGGTAAGCTGAATGCTTGTCTTTGATTAATCTTCGCGCTATAATACCCGTTTTAAACATTTAATAACTGACCGCTACCGAGATTGCTTAACCTAATGAGGAATTTTATTTGACGTTTTTCTGACAGATTTTCGGGCGATGAACTGTCATTACTGTTGGTTGCGATGTCTCGAGACTGCACGCTAAAATGTCCCATTATATTTCCCGTAAAACATAAACCACAATATGATATTCATGTGTAAATGCTAAGACTGTCATCATCTTTACAAAGATATAACGGGCACATATTGAAAAAAAAATCCTGCAGCGAACATTTCGTATAGATAACGCCCCCAGTCTCCAGACACATTGCTATTAATATTATTTAATGTCATCCCGCTATAAAACACCTACTTATGACCGTTAAAGCAGTAACTCTTCCTACAGAGACCAAATATATTGGAGTCATAAAGAATGTACCGGTACATAAAAAATCCAATATTGGAAGCAACTTCTTTGCTTTGCGGCCATATTGGAAAAGTGCCCCTTTTCGGTAATCTCTTACTCGGTTACAAATTTTTAAAAATAACTTTATCGTAATTATTATTATGTATTTGACAAAGCATCCAGTTATTCAATTTCACAGTAGTAAATACGGGAAGTCTTTCAAGAAACGTACGAATAAGAAAGAAAAGTCGGAAGTAATTTCGTTTCTATACCAGTACATAACTAAGCACATAATAAATAATGTACCAGAATATCGCATCCATAAAAAACGTCGACTACGACAATCCGCCCCGGGGTATCGGCCGAAATGACCGTCCCCAACAAATTCGGGTCGATTGTAACCTTAAATGGAAAGACAGAGCGATATCTGACAACCGTAATATAAAAATCTTCTGACGACCTCAATATTGAGGGAATATCAACAAAATGAAACCTTCCGGCCTAACTCACTTACCAACCCGACCCTACGCAATGAGCAATGCAAAGTTGGACCGAACTAAAGCGTACCCTTTCGATTCATTGATCGCGCATATAAATTTGCGGATATTGTAACAAGTTCCCTTCCATCTTTTTCTTCATCGTACCGCCAAAAAAATATATGAAAGGTAATGGCCACTATGCAACTGTTTATATTGCGCGTCCATTTACTCTGTTTAATTGTTTAGAAGCATTTAATCACCCAATTTATTCTCACAAGTCGCGCTAGTAACAGGGTCTCGAGTAATTTAAGTCGGTAATTTGAATCTGTCCCTTTACATTGTAACTCTGAATTACGCGGGGAGCATTGGATACTTTTTTGTTCACAAGATTAACGACAAAGTATGGTTCAGTAAAAAAAAAAACGGAGCCCCGGGAGAAGTAAGTACCTACTAAAATTGCCGAAAGTTGGAGTGTTGAAACTCGAAATTTTTCTTGTTGTAACCGTCGTAGTCTTAAATGAAAGATGGTTCTTTTTGGATTGGAAAAGAAATTAGGAACAAGCGTTTTTGAGTTACGAGTAAAACTTTAGTTTCGCCGATCGAAATTAGGTGCGAGGAAAGTTTTGCTTTAGATTGCCCTGCGGAGTCGCTGTTCTTCCTAATGTAAATGAAACTTCGGTCTTTGTGACTTTTACTTTTAATGGCGTCTATACCTTATTTTAATAACATTTTCGTACAATAATTAGAGTAGCGTGGAATTACTGTATTACAGTAGAAAATAAATCTGAGAAAACGTTTCTGTTTCAAAAATCTTAAGTTTCCTAATTTACAAAGTTCCTCTAAACAGACATTTACGAATTAGGAGCCCATTATCGTATAGGTACATAAACTTTACATCATTGCCTGGATTTGGACAGAAGGCTTTGTAGGCGCGAAGGCTACTACCTAATTTTAATAAAATAAAATAATACACACCCGCCTTTTATTGCCAGAGGTCCTTGCATAGCATTATGCCTACGGATAATAGTTTAATTACCTACCTATTAACCGGGTAATACGGCGCACAATGAACCAAAGATAAGCACTCAGACTGTTACTAGTACCCGGTTTACACTATTAATAATGCCAGTGCGCGTTTCTTTAAAAAACGATTTGTAAGGCTTTATCTAAATATTATAATTTTTTGCTTTGGGATTAAGGCGTGAAGTGTATTTATTTTTTTATAAATAACCGCGAATTTTGATCAAGACATGGAAATGTAGGTTCCGTTGATTAGTAATAATGGCTATAGTCTTGTCATACACGGTTCGCAAGTGTTAACAAACGCTAACATCCTTTACCTACTTCACCCCTACGCCATCAATTAGATGCAGTCCACAAACTATATTAATATCATTCATTCTACTACCCCGACCAGCCAAAGATAGACCGACAAATAAATAAATATTTTACAACAACACACACATTACCTTCATCCCATGTTAAATACTTTTTTTTTCTTTTAATTACATTACTTATATAAATAAAACACCCAGACACATCCAACAAGTACTTAAAAGTTCATACCTAAATACGTGCCAGAGCGGTGGGAATCGCACCCACGACCCTACGGAGCAGAGACATACATGCTGACCACTACACCAACGGGCCCGTCATAAAGCGATAACAAAAATATTCTGATACAAAATATTGAGTTTAGTAGCAAAATGGTTTGTACAAGCAAAGATTACCCGATGCTTAGCACCGACACCGGAGCGGTGACATGTACAACACGCTTCACCCATACGTCTGGGCACGCGCTCTGTCGACGTGCGCCGACTCACAAAGCACCAATAGAATGTTCTATTCCCCGCCAACATCTATCTGACGTATCGTATCGCATTGAATTTGCAAAACTAATAACGTTTACATGAAGGAATTTCGTTTCCTACTCATATGTCTGTCTGGAATAACTTTTGCCGGTTCACACGCTGGGGCGCGTGAAGTGATACGTTTATGTATGGGCACGTGGGTATTGTCTTTTCTAGTGTAGATTTATTTCTGGGTTATGCAGAAATAAAGAAGTCGTCCATTTAGGTTGACGTTTTGCTTTAAATTGTTGATGTATGAATGATGGATGGTTTGTGAATTATATTTTTCAGAAGAGGAGGCTTCAGGATTTTCGACACGATGAAGCTTCTCTTGAGTAGTTGAAAATTATTAACTTTTTACAAACTACAAAATATAAAATAAAGCAGTCACTTCAATCGATAACAGTAAAATACTGAAAATGGTGGTAATTGATGTGCCTCCTTTAATCGGACTCGTGGAGCTTCATCATCAACATCATCAGCCCATATACTTGTCCACTGCTGGACATAGGCCTCTCCAATTGCACGCCACTGTGACCGTGGAGCTTAAATCAACAAAATGGATAGGTACATATTTGTGATGAGATAGATCACACTTCTTCTTTGAGATAGACACATCTTTATCCACAAGGACCAATCACAAAACGCCATCCAACTATAAAGAAAACTCGATATTCGCCATTGCCACCTCGAGTCATAATCGACGAAAAGGTTTCACATATGAAAAGTTGTCGGGGCTCATTGCTCGGGTCTCGAAGGTATGCGGGCCTCGTCTGCGGGCATTCTCGGCTAATGAGGCCTTTGGGCCCCTAATATATCTTCTGTAGTTAGGCGCAGAAATCACCGCGGCTGGTGTACTTGATTGAGTTTTCTTTTCCATTGTGTCCATTAGCGAAATAGCTTTCCTCCCGCTCGCCCCTCGGCCAGGACGGTCGCCATGTGTTGAGAGAAAATTATATCAGCTATTAGTCTTGCCGGATGGAAGCCGTGGGACGGTCTGCAGACTATATTTCTGTGTTATTTTTATATCACGCATTTGTCTGCTTATTACTTGGAGTGTATTCCTAAGTAACTACCTACTGGGTGTACTTTTTATTTTGCTAAGTACGATCTGGATGATTTGACTTTATCATATTTTAAACCCAATTTAGCTTGTCAGTCTTCGCTAACCACGATTAAGATTTCCTTTTAACTAAATAATAGGTTCTCATCTTATTTCATCTTAAGCTTACTGTAACATTTAAAAAATAATTATTCTGCAATCTACCCACTAGCAAATTGCATTTTCTTTAAGGAAAATTAATACGGACCGATTTTGCTGGCGAACCCGTGCGGATCTAAGCTGAGGCTAAGTGCTCCTACCATCTAATTAACGACGTATCTAATTATACTAGGAAATTTACTGAAGCGTTTTTGCATTTTGTTGGTGTATCTGTAATTAAGAATTCTTCATTCAGACAATTTCACTTTACTGTATTGTACTTTGAATTGAAGCGCTTATTGTCGCAGTCGGTGTTTTGAAAACGTTCACTGAGGTTAAGCATAATAGGCCTGGTGAATAATTAAATGGGTAACCATTTGTAAATCTTTCATTTCTGAGCACTGCGCTGTGGATCCCGGCTTCTGTAGAGATATTTTGGTTCTTTTGTCAAAATTTCAGCTGTTGAGGTTGTCACATACTCAACTCTGCTATCGCCGGACCGGACAAGTAAACATTAAGAAGTCTAAGGAGCTGAAAAAGATATCTATACAAAATATAAAGTAAGTATTCAGTAGCATTTACGCGAACTGACAGCTTTACTCAATTAATACCCTACCTACGCATGTACGATGACTAAAATTACACATTAGACACAGTATACATACAGAGGAAGTCGTTTAATTTGAATAAGGATATATGTATTACAAGTATTACAGATATAATGGAATAGAACTATGGAATACTCAGAGTAATTGTATGAGAATAGTAAAAAAAAACTTCTTTAAACATAATACCACAGTGAACTGGCGAGGTGTAAAATTAAAAAGCAAATAACCAACAAGTGTTTTTTTATTCGACGATGCAGACCGACATCCATCCAGCCAGCCTTCGTAAAAAACGGGTCATAAATAAGACCTTTTTTTTTCAGCGAAATAGTATATTTAAAACTATTTATCTCACCAGCCAGTGACGGTGCAGAGCGACACAACTCCGCTGGATCCCAGCCAACTGCAGAACTATAATGATAACCCGTACATAACCCGTGCTCTGCCTCTTATCTGCTGGTAGCGCTCTCTATACTCGTATGCCCATAGTAGTAGCGCTAATGTAGCGTTGAACTTAACTCCAGATAATATGTTTTGGAAAAAAAACAGTGGAATTTAAAATATTTTTGTGGGTATTTCGTTTTGGCACATAACGTACACAAGGCCTCCCAAACTTATGGGACATGAAGGGGAAGTAGCTTAAATATCGTAGATAGTGAGTTTTGCTCAAAGCTGCATTCATAGATTTTCTATAAATTACTTGATTTTTTTGGGAAGGAAAGAAGTTCACTTACACATAAAATATGATAAGAAAATCAACAGGCAACGGGTTCATCAAAAAAATGGTGATTTGCGTAAGACAAGAGGGATCAAATTGAGCACTTAATTAATTTACAAAAAATACCTACTTAAGTAATATATATAATAATAACTATGGCAGTTTCACACATGTATGTTTTTAATTTGATATCATGTTTTTCCTTTCTTGTAATACTATGTTACTTAAGCAGAGTTATTATTTCTTAGCTATTCTTTTTTTTTTCTTTTGATTGGTATCACATAAGTTGGGTGATTTTTTTTTTACATTTAAGTCGGTTCGAATCCAAGACAAAAATAGATTTTTTATAAAATCTATGAATGAAGAATTACTATTTTTTTTTAAATAACAAAGTCTTCTTTGAGCAAAATTTACTATCTACGATATTTATAAGGTACTTCCCTTCATGTCCCATAAGTTTTGGGACGCCCTGTTTACAATAATTTGGCTTATAGAATCTGTATTCTACTAGATTCACAATTCATTGAGTCAGTACGTTAAGGACAAATGAAAATAACTGCCACCTTTGATACCTTCTCCTTTTATAGTATGCTTTAACAACAAAAAGTGTGCTAAATCTAGGCAGCTAACCATTCAAAATAAAGTGGTGCGGGTCTAATACTGGATACAATTATCTAAATATATAAAAGGAAAAGCTGACTGAATGACTGACTGACTGACTGACATATCAACGCACA
>SJJU01018700.1:11980-32135 GCA_012932125.1 Conopomorpha cramerella
AACAAAGGTATTTTTATAGTTTCCTTGTTGAAAAGAGTTGATACATCGATGACACCTCTGGAATGCAATGCTATCGACTTACATAGTCATATTATAGTCTTGTACCTATTGTACAATGTTCGTGTAGAAATATTGAATTTGTGATTCGTCTATATTTAGTAACAAAGTAAGAACGATACCAACAAAAAATACTTTAGCGACTATACAAACTTAGCTAATTAACATATGTAATTATATCTACAAGACTTACTGAAATAGAGGTTCACGGTGCATATTAGAACAATTAATCTGATCGTGCACTGGGAGCTTTCAAAATTGTAATTGATTGAATTGGATTCACTCGACCCCACTTCACCCCTCAACTCCCCGGTGACGTAATCATAAATTTTCCAAATCAATTATTTGCCAGTAAACTAAGCTTACAAACTATTCGCAAATTAACTTGTTTTATTGCCTTTCGGTAAGGCTTTTAAGGCCCCCGACGTGCCGCGCCGTAATTGTGGCTTAAATTAGTGTCATAGAAAAATGTAATAGCTACTACTTAATTCCGAAACATAGTTAATATTGTGGGCATAGAATCCCTACATGCGCCCGTCACTCGTAATAGGCGCGTTGCGCAAATTTCAATGTAAAAACACAATAATTAGTAGTGCATTTTGTCAGATGAAAATTCGTTCTAAGCTTGGTTAACCATGGTGTTTCCACAATACAGCTATGTGTCATTCGTACCAGGATATTCCATCCAGTACCAAACGTCATAGTGCAAACCGCCAGGATGTGGAATAACTTACTGGAGTCTGTTTTTCCTGCGCAGTATAGTGTGGAGGTCTTTCGGTCCCGGGTGCTACGTCGGAGGTTACTTGGCTGCCAACTCTCCTGGCAGCCAAGCCTTCGCCCACCCGGGCGGAGGAGAGTTGGAAGCCAAGCCCCCGCCGGCGCCGGGCGGGGGAGAGTTGTGGCCATGAAGACGCCCCGCATCCTTTGGTCCCCCGCCGAGGCGAGGACACCACGGGCAGGCGCCAAACGGCGCACACCCCGTCTCCCCACCCCGAAAGGGTGTGAGAAGACCACGAGTCGTAGATTACGTCGCTGCTTAACGCCAGACAGGATGGTGGTCAATTGTTTATAGTGGTTAAAAAAATCACAACATAAATAGAGTGAATGGTTTACAGCGGAGGCGGTGTACGTGTCCCCCATGGAGCCCACGCTGCTGGCTCTGGGCACGTCGCATATTTGCTTCGTGCGCGACACGCTGGCCTGCTTCTGTCCGCTGAACGGTCGCGCCATGATAAAGCGGCAATACCCGGCGCCGGTGGAGGCCATGGTGCTCGCCAACGAATACGCCGCCGTCAAGTTTAACGGGAAAGCTATGCTGCATATGGTGAGAGTTAATATCCGTACAGTCGGCCCAGAACCTTGGGGCCAAGTGTGTTACACTGTCGTAGTTGCAATGCTCTGGCATCGAAGCGGGGAACGATGTGCGTCGCTGTTCTACTAAGGACGACAGTGGAATTAAAGTAACGAAATCAGAAATTTACATCTTTTCCCGGTCGATGCCAGAGCGTTGCAACTATGAGAGTGTACCAGACTTGGCACAGTGGTCTACCATCATTAGGTACCTCATGAATGTGAGGTTCATGATTTACTTGTGCCAATATAACAAACACTGCCTTCTTGATGATTTAGTGACACAGAAAGTGTTATCAACAGGAAACAATGGAGACGTAATGATCTGCTAGGTTGACTTCTAGTGCTAGTGATTAGTTAATGTAATGGAAGAGAGTAATTGAAAGGCTAATGCAAACACAATAGAAAATTTCGTTTTCAAGAAAGGAGTTTAATAAAACGAAATGTTGAACGTCAGTGGGCTGACATGATGAAGTTGCCAGTCATCAGCAGAGATGTAAAAGCCTTGAGGCCATTTTGGAATGAGCCGATTTATTAAATTTACATTGCGAATGATAGGTATAGATACTTACTTATTTACGTCCTAGCATACCCGGGGGGTACGTAGGGCTTTGAAGATATGTATATCTCCATGTCCCTCTGTCTAGCGCTGCCGTGTTTGCGTCACTCCAGTGAATGCCCGCCGCCCTGAGCTCGGAGCTGGGAGTCCACGCCACGTGTGCGTTGCTCTTCCTCGTCTCCGCTTCCCGCTAGGGCGCCAGTCGTTCTCGCCTCTTCGGAGCGCGTGGGCAATCCATCTCCACCTGCGCAGTGCTATTTCTTCGCCTATCGGTTTTTGTTGGCATTTGGTCCATAGGTATAGATATGGAGCGGAAAAAGAAATACGACTTGTAATATACTTAGTCCTAGTCGCCCGCTCATAGGGTTTTAAAAGTTCCCCTCGATTTATCGGGCTTGCCATCAGCAAACCCTGATTTCCTTATTATGGGACAGCCTTGGAAATAACTTCCTTCCAACAAAAAAAAAAAATCATCAACATCGGTTTATAAACGACAAAGTTACCCGCGAACAAACATAAAACAAAACATACGGTCGAATAGATACACACTCCATTTTTGAAGTCGTCAATTGTTCATTGATTCACTGGACATGGCCTTTCCCATAGTCCATTGGCGCTGGAATAAGAATAGAATAATTTCAGTCAGCTGAACAGGATTCCTCACTGGAATTCTCACATATCAGTTCTTCATCAAATCAAATCAAATTCATTTATTTCGGGTAACAAAGGCCCATATTTTGTTAGTATTTACACTTAATACTTGATTTAGTAACATACACATAAATACAAAAACTTATTTCTACTAATTATTACACTAAAATAATTTGCTGGCTTCTATGTTGACCACAACAATGCCCGATGTAGGCACAGTCTAGCCTACCAGCAATCATCATAAGGATGGTGTTGGAGCTGGCTCGCACGCGGCGCACCAGGGACGCTGATCGCGCGCGCATTCATCGATGAACCAACAAAGCATATTCGCAACATAAACGTCATGCCCGTTTCACAGAGGGGTAGGCCATATCATAAAATTATGAACGTTGTATTGTTTATGTTTTTGCAGATCGAGGAGCCAGAGAGCGGCACCGAGTTCTCCATGCTGTTCCCCGAGCCGCACATGGCGTCGGCCCGTATCACCGACATACACCTAACGCCGGATTTCTTCATATTCGTCACTGATGTCAGTGCATACCTACTTATCATTACTTTTCGTACATTATTAACCTTTTAACCGCGAACGTATTGTATTTGTGACACGGGAGACAGTGATTTTGAAGTCTATGGTATACGGAACAGAATACAAAACCATAAAACAATGTTTTCTATCTGGCGGTCAAAAGGTTAAGGAAAAAATATATGTAATGGGTGTTATGTTACATATTCGTAAAAAAGTACTACGATAATTTCGGCACATAAATACCTTTGGTTTAGGCATTGACTATCTCGCTGCGTCAGTATTACTGCTATCTTGTTATACCGTCTTAATCCATTAGCACCCCTTGTGCTCGGAGATTGAAAAGTTATTTTTAACTCTATTATTTGGTAATAAGAATCCAAAGCCATTAAAGAGTAAGTGTATATCTCGACGGGCCCGTTGGTGTAGTGGTCAACATGTCTGCTCTGCTCCGTAGGGTCGTGGGTTCGATTCCCACCGCTGACAGGTGCTTAGGTGATGAGCTTTTAAGCACTTATTGGATGTGTCTGGGTGTTTTATTTATATAAGTATATATTTAAATGAAAAAAGAATATCTAAATAAATATATCTCGTTGTCTGATTTCCATAACACAAGTGCTTTAGCTACTTAACATGGGATAAAGGCAATGTGTGTGTTGTTGTAAAAAATATTTATATATCTGGGCGTTAATGGGTTAAGAGTGGGCAACGTACTGTTTCCAGCACGGCCACATCGAGTACCTAGACCTGGAGACGAGGCGGGTGTGTTCCCGGCACGTGGTGGGCGCGGGCGTGACGCGCGTGTGCTGCGACCTGGCGGCCACGCGCGCCGCGCTGCTCGCCAGCAACCGCTGCGAGGTGTACAACGCCGCCACGCACGACACGCTCCTCGTGCAACACGTGCAAGGAGACATACAGTTCGTACCCCAATATCGTTATTCATTGCAGTGTTTGTCGGACACGTTGGCCGTGCGGTAGCGCCGAGTAGAATACAATATTGTTACGTACGTGGGGGGTGGGTACCGATAGAAAAATGATACTGTTACGAAAATCAAGAATAACACTTTATTTCGGCACTGTAATCACACAAACTAATTACAATCGTTAAACTAAGACCGCTAATAAACACTTTTACAATCACACAATCACTTGTCAACTCTCTTTAATTTTCTCTCTTGATGTTCACTGTATCGCTGTTTAGTTGAAACTGTCCCGCCGACTCGATCGTCGCTCTTTATATACCAACGGTACACAATCCAGAACATTCGAGTAGGTTCAGGTACATTCTCGAGTCGACTTCTAATAATAATAATTAAATACCTAACCGTCGCGTCGGCCGACTCGCGTGTTTATACCTACTCCAGCAGTAGGTAAGTAGGTTTATACCTACTTGTGAGTCGCGTCGGCCGGCTCGCGTGTTTATACCTACACCCAACAGTAGGTAAGTAGGTTTATACCTACTTGTGGTGAGGTAAGTACTTGTGTACTTGTGGCTTCCGAAATATACCACACTTTTCTCGATCTTTCGAGATCGTTCTACTACATTCTGACGCATATAGGCACTGTGTAGTGGTTTGTATGCGTCGACTTGGATACTGGAATGTTCTTTAGGGCTCTCGAATGTTCGACGTACCTCTACGGCATTCTAGCCGTTGTTTCTCGACCCCGGGGCGTAACAATATGTATGGTAACACAATACACGTGGGTCAACCAGCCCAACGTCATTTCCCGTCGTGGGGGGTCGTAAGAGGCGACCGAGGGAACTATCCAAAGGACGGCAGCAGCACTCTCTGTGAGTTAAATTACGAAACGACTGCGATCGCCAAACCGTGATTATTGACATTTTCCCCTCATTAATGATGATGGAAATCATTGGGGGAGGCCCTCGTCCAGCAGTGGACGACATGTCGCCGATGATGATGATTGTCGCTGACATACGGTCTGCGTGGAACGGAACGCACGCACCGCGGTAGGTGGGAGCGCCCCACCGTGTCAACTGCGACCCGCGACTGCCGGTTCCGGCGTATCACTTGCACTTCTACAACAACTAACTACATTGTACATCATCATCAGCCCATACATCCATAAAATGTCCAAATTATGCAAATATGGAATTGTACAAATATGGAATTTGTACCAATATGTTCATATGGATACATTAGTATAATTTCCACATTTGTACGATTTCCATATTTGTATAATTTGGACATTTTACCCTGTTAGAATATAATATTACGTTTACCTACCGTGGCCACAAATTGTTATAGTCTAAATTATTTCATAATTTTTTTTGTTAAAAGCTCTTTTTGTATTAATTAGAGAGCGAAACATTTATAATTTGAACAAATACGGAAAATTACTCATTAAAACGTGAACTGCCAATTTGCACTAATATGGAAATTGTAGGTACCAATATGTCCGAAGGGTCGAATAGTCTGTGTTGCTAGCACATTTGTAACCACTTCGGGAAATATACCAACAGACATACAGTCCACTGTTTCATTCCTGAGCTGAACCAGTATTAATTACTTGTGTTTTAGTGAGGGAACTATTTGATAACCAACTGACAGTTGAAAATAGTTACTTTTGTTGTTATGAGATGTCGCTAATATCGCATCTCGCTACCTCAATGAATATAGATAAAGGCAGCCTGTATGGTGTGATGGTATTGGCTTCAGCAGTTGGGCAGTTACTTTGCAGCGTGTGGGTATTATTAAAAAGTAGTTGTAACTATGATAATAAGATTCTTCAAAGTTGTTTAGTTTGTTTTGACGCGATGAACTTTTTAATATACTGCTTAATAATAGGAGGCGAAGGCTTATTTGTTCTAGAGCATGATATTTAAAAAATAGTACGACTCTCTTCGATTATTTTACTTATGGGAGCCAAGGTATGCAAGTTGAGGAGTAGAGCCGAAAAAATACAGTGACAGTGATAACTGTCACTGTCCGTATAACGAGTACGTTATACAATCAAATTATCGATACATAAGATAATGTAATGTTTCAAATAAATCTCACGTTTACTTAGAAATTTGGAGTAAAAAAACGTAATGAAATAAAATTTATAATCGAAAGCGATACTTACATGCAGTCCCGCGGGTTCTCTGCATGTGTGTGCAAAGGGCTCCAAGAAAGAAATCACAAGACATATCAAGCACTGCGATTGGTTGAAACAAGGTAAGTCGCACGAGTGTGACATAGCAGCCAATCACAGCGCGTATTTGTTCTATGTCGTGTCTTTCTTGATGTCCTTGCTAGGCTGCTGGTCAATTGTTTGCCTATTGTAATGGATTTATTATGCGTTGTAGACAGATAATATGGGAGGTGTGCTTGACGTCGCGCAACGTGGCGGTGGCGTGCAGCGGGGGCGCGGCGTACCCGCTGTGGTACGGCGCGGCGGGCGCGGGGGGCGGGGCGGTGCGGGGGGCGGGGCCGCCCCTCCCTCTGCGCGCCTCGCTGCACCCCCTGCTGCTCTGCGAGGGGGAGCTCTACTGCGGCGAGGGTGGCAGGTCACTTTTTACAACCTTGTATTTATCTTGCAGTGTCTGTATGTTACATTATGTTTGTTCCGGTGGAATCTTGCAACTCAATTTTGACTCCTTCTCGGCTGAGCTGGAATTTTGTATACCTACATGTTCAGTTCGGATGACTATGCATCCACGTGATATTCTAAATCCAACATGTCGCTTATCAGCTGAGTTTACAAGATGGCGTACCCATTATTTTTAATGCACCCCTACAATATGCGTATCAAATGCATCAAAATTAAAAAAATAAAGTGATGTTTGTCTAAATCATAAGAGATACTACTAAAAATAGATTAATACGAATAGATACTACTCATGATGAGAGAGCGTCTGTGGTCCAGTTGGTCGGATACTTGACTTGTAACCGGGAGGTCCCGGGTTCGAGTCCGACTACTGGACGTGTACCAATGGGACTCTTTTTCAGAGCCTATGTACGCAACGCAACGCTCGTAGGACAACATCGTGATGAAACCCGCACACCACAAGGTCACACACCTTGTAACGGCGATGGGCTCACCCCCTGTCACGTTGGGTTAAATACGTTCGGTGAAACGTGGGTACTTGCTTTAGCAAGTGCCTCTGCCTACCCCTCTTTGGAATTAAAGGCGTGAAGTGTATTTTTTTTATACTACTCATGAATACCTACAGTGTCGATACTCTCGGCGGCATGTGCCACTTGTACATAGCCTGTCCAGCGTAGTATTATGGAGAGGTATCAGAGTTATTGAGCATCTAACGTCCGGCAGGATAATAAAGGTGCCGCTAGAGAGGCACGCGACAGAGGGGCCGGGCGAGAGCGAGGCGGCGGCGCCGGAGGGGGAGGAGTGGCGGCGCGAGGAGGCGGCGCGCCGGGCCGCAGTGGCCGCGCGGCTGCGGCGCTGGCCGGACGTGTGGGCTAGCTGCCTCGCGCTCGACCGCCGCGAGCTCTGGGAGGAGGCCGGCCGCGCCGCTATAGAAGACTTGAACGTTGAATTTGGTGAGATACATACATACACTTCTCGCATCTCACCCAGAGGGGTAGGCAGAGACTACAGATCTCCATGTCGCGGTCCTGACAAACCCCTTTCGCTCCATCTATATTCATACATAACCTCCGGTTTCGAGTACTTTTCACGCCACCTTCCGCACGGACATCACCAATCTGGTCGATGTATATCCTTCTGGGGCGGCCTCTACTAACTCAGTCCGTTTGGTCAGATACTAGTAACATTTCCAACATCTGCCTACAGATAGTACCTTACAGTCCTCTGATTGTTACTAGGCCTTGGTGTACGTAGTTCTTCTTCTAAAAGTGCAATAATATAGACTAACAGCTTACACTAAAAATTCACATACTACATAATAAAACCATCTCTACATAACTGGTGGGTTGGACAGGTGCACTTGTCTCGATTCCATCTTATTCCTAGTTTGATTATGTGAGCACATCAAGCTCACGCCTAGAAGAACTGTAATACAATGCCATAAGATTGATATAACGCAAATGTTTAGTCCATCATACGTGACGCGAGTTAACTTGCAAAGAAAAAAAGCATAAATATCTCCTAGAATGTTTTCACTTCAAAGAGCGACGTTGAAGGAAGAATATTATAAATAAGTTGTTTAAATATGTACCTACTTAATTTTATTTTAATTGTTATAGCAATAAGAGTGTACACGCGTCTGAACGACGTTGCGATGGTGTGGGCGTTGCAGGACGTGGCACATATTGAGGATATCTCTTTATTGTGGTAAGTTACAATATACCTACTGCCAATTGTGAGGACATTTTTTACAGAGCAGTTTCTGGTAAGATCTCGGTTATAGCAGAGCTCAGGATTTTCAGTATGTTTCATATGATTTCATTTCTGGAAAGTCGGGGTCAAGCGAGTGGTTTTATGCTTTCAAGACATCCGAAGACTTGTAATCGTGTTTAATAGGGCATAAAACCCGAAGCAAACGCAGATGGCGTTTCTTATGGCTTATGTCTTGTCGAAATTTAACTTTCGGCGTCAATCTATTAATTAACAGTGCTGTTTTGGCTCGAGCGATGAGTTCCCCATAAGCGATTGATTGACGCGCAGCCGGTTCATCGTAACTAACACAAGTTAGTTAATTGCCCATTACTTCCATCATGTTAACCACCAATCGTTGTTTTATTATAGTCAATTTGACTAAGGCACTTGATCAGCGTTGTTGCATTTCTGGCAGATTTCAGTTTGTTCACGTATTTAAAAAAAAATCAATTAAATCCAATCGTTGTTGTGTTGAATTTCAGCGCTCACTTGTCGGCGTGCCTGGGCCGCGGCGAGGCGGCGTCGGCCTGGGCGGCGCGCGCGTGCCGGGCGGGAGCGGGGGCGGGGGCGGGTGAGGGTGAGGCGGAGGCGGGCGGCGGCCGGGCTGGGCGGACGGCGGCCTCGATCCTGGCGGCCCGCGGTCTGTGGCGCGAGGCCGCCGCCGCTGACGGTAACACCAACACGGACATCACGTTCGCACACGCCAGGCACTTGGAACTCACGTGAGTTGTTCTTGATACTCATACTGATATGGTCAGTTGTTCGTGAAATACCCGATAACAAGCGTACATGTATATTTGTCCAACGTGTTTCCATACTCATGTTTGGCCGGGGGAAAAGTGCGTTTTCCCAGCACATAATGAAGTTGATATGACGGCGGCCTAAGTAAAATAGGCCTACTTTTACTATATTAAATGATAGCCCGAGGCATTAAATAATTAAAAGATCACGCCTCACATTTCATGACAATTCATTTTAGATTCAATGACGTTCCGAAAATAAATCTTTGCTTGTCGAGGCGTTGTTAATCACTAAGATTTACACAACATCAAGTTACTATCTATGTTTTTCCAGTGCCGACTATCACGAAGCTTTAGCTGAGTACGAACGGAGTCTGATAAATGATAATTTGGACGATCCAGAAATAATAAAACACAATGCCAAGTGTTACGCTGGTATCGCTAGGACTTCTATACGGTGTGGTGACGTCATGAAAGGCATGTCAATATCATTGAAGCAAGGCGACTTGCAACTTATGAAACAGTGTGCCGAGATACTCGAAGAAGAAAAACACTACACTCATGCGGCGACGTTGTACGAAAACATTGGAAACTTAGAAAAGGCGGCTGCACTCTACATAAAATTAAAGTCGTGGCTCAAAATCGAGGCCCTACTGCCGAAAATTAACTCGCCGAATATCCACATCCAATACGCTAAATGCAAAGAAGCTGAAGGCAGGTATAACGATGCCGTGAAGTCTTACCTCAGGGCTCAAGATTTCGAGGCGGCCATTAGGTTGTACTTGGAAAAACTTGACGATATTGACGAAGCTGTCAGTCTTGTGCAAGAGACAAAGTCTGTGCCCGGAGCAAAGATGGTGGCGAACTATTTTCAGAGGAGCGACGACCCCACATCCGCCATTAAATTTTTAGTGATGTCGCTATGCTACGAGGAAGCATTTCAGTTAGCTCGCAAGTATGGAAAGCTGGATTTGTATGGAGATATATTGATTCAAACATCTCAAGCGAGGCCGAGGACTTCAAAAGTTTGGCAGTTCACTTTGAAGGAGAAAAGAATTATTTGCTGTCTGGAAAGTTTTATTTCCACGCCGGGCAGTATAATAAGGCCATGAATCACCTGCTGAAGGTGCGTGGGTCGGAGGAAGACGAAAATGAAGCAATTGTAGTGGCCATAGACACGGCGGCCGCTAGCGACGATGATCGACTTACGAAAAGGTATTGGATACACTCTCTACGATTTTTTAATTAAATTAAAAGTCTGAAGGACTTGCGATATTTTAATCTATTATATAAAAATCAAAGCCACTTTTCACTAATTCTTCTTTTGTTGTGCTCACTCACTAATGACAGCAGAAGGTTCTTATGAAAGAAAAAAATGACATCCACTGCTGGGCACAGGCCACCCTAGATATTCGTATTAATAGTTAAGACAGGACAACGTCTGTCGAGTCCACTAGTATTAATTAAAAATAAACACACTTCACGTCTTTCAATCCCAAAGCGGAGTTGGCAGAGGCACTTGCTAATCAAATGCCCACTTTTAACCCAACGTGACGGGGTGAGGCCATCGCCGTTATAGGGTTCACACAACTTGTATACACAAGGTGGTGTGCGGGTCTCATCACGATGTTTTCCTTCACCGTACGAGCGTTGCGTTGCGTACATAAGCTCTGGAAAAGAGTCCCATTGGTACACGTCCAGTAGCCGGACTCGAACCCGGGACCTTCCGTTTACAAGTCAATTATCCGAGAGGTCGCTCGTTTGCAAGTCAAGTATCCGACCGACTGGACCACAGACTTAGGCCTCTCCAATTGCACGCCACTGTGATATTAATCAATGGAAAATTTTCAGGGCCCCTGTTTCTCTTAGTTATGACAGGTGGCGCTAGTTGTATTAGGGGGACAATTGTCAACGAAATTACTAACTTCAAGCAGTCCGTATTGAAGGCGACAGTATTTTTTTTATTGTTTGTCTACATGTTACAAAAGTGTCTGAAGTCTTAAATAACTCATCCAAATAATAAAAAACGCACTAAAATATGACTGACAGAAGTCCCCCTGGATATGTAATAGCGACATCTAGATAAGAAACTTTAGGAGTTTGAAAATTCCCCATTATAGCAAATTAATATTAACATCGCAAATTCTTAAGATTACTCTGGTCTTATATTAAAATTCAATAGTAACGACTAGTACAACATATTGGACGTTTTTACTATTGGATAAGAGTTGATGGGAAGTCAGACAATATGTTGTTGTACATTTCTGATGATATGTAAAAGTGTTAACATAGATAATGTTCAATCAAACGAAATTGTCGATAATATATATTGTGAATTTAGCGCAGTCGTCACTGATTGAGCTCTTGTCTATACTGGATGCCGCTGTAGATCCTGGCTCTAACAGGAATCACAGTGGTGGGAAAGTGGGTGGGAATATCCCGGTAATAAAAAAAAGAAAGAAAAATATATATTGTGAAATGTTTTCAGGTTAATAGAATTTCTACTAGGCGAGAACGACGGTAATCCGCGCGACCCGAAACACTTGTTCCGACTGTACATGGCTAAGAAACAATTCGACGAGGCCGCTAAAACTGCCGTGAGTTGTACTTTTTATAATACTCGTACTTGCTACGGGGTCTATCTATATTATTTAGTTAGACTATACTTTTCACTTAAGCCGTGTGGTGACGGCGAATAGAATACATGTGTCACCACCCCAGCCCAACTTTTCTCGTCATGGAGGTCGTAAGAGGCGACCGAGGGAGCTCTCCAGAGAACGGGCAGCAGCGCTCTCTGTGAGTAAAACCACAACACCACTGCGATCGCCAACCCGCCTGCCAAGCGTGGCGATTACTGGCATTCCCCCCCAAATGACGGATCTCATTGGGGGAGGCCCTCGTCCAGCAGTGGACGTTATGTGGCTGATGATGATACTTTTCACTTTACGACAATAGTCAGTTACGGTTACATTAAAGCCTTTACAATGCCAACAAGTAGCGCAATGCGTCCACATGTCGTCGAGGTGAGCCGAGCGAAGTGAAGGCTAAGGGTGAAAAAAAAAAACGTATCTGTGTGTGCCTTTATTTATATTACGCACTCATTGTTCAGTGAGCCAAGAAGTTGGCTTTCCACTTATAAGTTTTAAACATAGTACCATATAGAGTATGCCATGTATTACATACTTATAATGTACTAGCTAATCCGTTAAACTATATAATGAAACTAGTGGACTCGACAGACGTTGTCTTAGCTATTAATATGAATATAAAATTAGTATAACCTCCGGGGTGGCCTGTGCCCAGCAGTGGATGTCACGAAATATAAACTATTCTATACCTTGGTAGCCTTGGTGAAGAGTTCATTGGGAACAAACATCATGACACTGGATTTTTATATATTAAGATATGAACAATGTTTCTCTGCTATAATATGCATGTATTATACATGTAAACCTCAGGTGTTACATACTTTTAAAGATCGAATTATATATAGAGGTAGACAGCGGGAGGCCACTTTGTTTTATACTATGTACCGTACCTGTGGATCGTATAAGATGCAAATCGTCATCAAAATTGTCGTGAAATCACGTTTACAGTACTCATACTAATTTAATTTGAGTAATACAGCATTTTTTACGCGTGTCGCTAAACCTTATGGTTTAGTGACACGCCTTGGATGCTGTAATTGGAAATTGAAAACAATCACTCTGTATTTGTACGTCACGCCGCTGATTTATTCACAGACACTGCGCAAACGCATTGTGTCAATGCGTTAAGATGCCAGCACTTGTTATTATATCTGCATTGATAAACAACGTCAAATCAAAAACGTTGGCGACACTTGATAAAGTCACTCAGCCCGTGATTCGAATAACTTTCCCCAAGGAACCCTATGTTAAAAAAAAAATCACCTCTTCATATAAAGTGGCAATCAGTTAATCTGTAAGTTTGTATGGGGAGGAGACTTTTTTTCGGTGTTCCTTGGGAAAAGTTGTTCTGAGTCATGGGCCGAGTGAGTTACGCCATCGTTTTTGACTTTACCTAGCATAATGTACCTGTGCCACTACTACGATAATTATATTTATTTATTTATGTTATGGTACACCAACAGAATATTACACAATACATTTTAAATATTTGTAGTTCAATTCATATAGGTCTCTAGCAATATTCCTATTACAGGCATACACTTCACTCGTAACAGATTGTATTCTTTTCTTTAAATTACTATACTAATACAAAATAAACATAAACCTAATGAACTTATATTACATAAAATCAACATGACCAGTGTTGAAGGAAATGATAATAATAACAATAAAAAAAAATACACATACATTAAATTGAAATTAAAAAAGTAGTGAAGTATTTCGAAAAACACAGAACTATTGATTAAAAAAGAAAGAAAAAGACTTGTACATTAAACAAAACAACGATGTGATTATGAATTAATTATATGATTATGAAGTGAAGTGTGCAAGCAGTAGAGAGTGAACGTGTCGGTCGGGTGTGTCAGGTGATAATAAGCGGCGCGGAGGTGTGCGCGGGGCGGTACCGCGAGGCGCGCGCCGCGCTGCGAGCGCTGCCCGCCGCCCGCGCCGCGCACCGCCGCGCGCTCGTCGCGCTGCACTCCTACATACTGGTCAGTGTCCTCCCTGCTCACTGCTCACTGCTCACTCGCCAACATCCTAGGAAATTTGTATTAGTGTATAATACAGAGTGTAAGAAGACCCCGAGCAATGAGCGTATTAGAAACGTTGTTGGGCTCGTCTATATGAGCAAATTTTACTATGGCGATAATGTGGAGAAATAAAAAATATGTTTTTCGTCCCCATACAAAATAGACGATTTTCTACCTCGGCAGTTGACATTTTGTGTGGAGATGATATTTTCCTTGCTTTGTCGTCATAGTAAAAGTTGTTCATATTGACGAGCCCAACAACGTTTCTAAGATCATTGCTCGGGGTCCTTTTACACTCAGTATAATTATTTTCAAATATGTACCTAATTATAGTCGGCGTCAGCTAAGAAGCAAATTCTGACACATTGATAAATCCATGAACAATTTTTAGAATGGATATGACTGACAACCAAATGTATGGCGATGACATTGTATTGCTTCTTAGCTCGTTGTCATCAATTAATAGAGATGTAATTATTTTTTGTTCATGAATCGAAGTGACAACGTTTCGATTATACAGTTATATGTAAAATAAATATAATAAGCTCTACAGCTCGTACTATGAACGGCTAACAAATAGGTTTCATCTTGTCGTAACCTTAAATGCATTGTCTGTTGCTTCTAAAATATTTATGACAACTATAATTATTAATAATTGATGGTACCAAAACATTTCTCATAAATCGATTCCAAAATAAATCGAATCTTTCCAATATTGTACAACACTATCAGTCCAGGTCAGGCATGTCAATCGACCTGTCAAAATTTGGTTCTTACGTGACGCCGACTATAACTGATATTGTCTCTGTGGCATAGAGAAGCTGAAAATCTTGAATTATACGATAATTCCCATATAAATATTCTTCTCAAGCATTTTTACAATCGGTAACAATTTCAACACGAACAACGGTACGCTTCGGTGGTTGGAACGTATGGAAAGGAGGGATGAAAGTCGATTAACGAAAGACATTTATATGGGTGATGTAATGGGCCTGGTGAGTAGAGGTCGCCCCAGAAGGACATACATCTACCAGATCCTTGCGAAAGGTGGCGTGAAAAGTACTCGAAACCGAAGATCATGTATGAAAAGATGTATGAATGTAGATGAAGCGAAAGGAACATGTCAGAGGTCGTAACAAATGAAGATCTGTAATATCTGTCTACCCCTCTGGGAGATGGGCGTGATAACTATGTATGTATGTATGTAACCATTTCAATAAAATGCAATGCCGTTAAAAATAATAGTATCGGATTACTTAACGTTTCCACATGTATGTACTCTCGCATAGTGCGGGGGCCACTGTTAACATACACTAACACATAACCTTCAAGGTATTAAATACTTTTTTCTTTTCTATATAAAACATACCCTATATAAATAAGTAAACAGACATTC
Organism: Conopomorpha cramerella; assembly: GCA_012932125.1. Lineage (NCBI taxonomy): Eukaryota > Metazoa > Arthropoda > Insecta > Lepidoptera > Gracillariidae > Conopomorpha > Conopomorpha cramerella. The sequence goes on from SJJU01018700.1 coordinate 27,242, forward strand.
TAAAATAACTTTAGATGAAGTTTTTACAAGTGTATAATAATGTGCTTTATCAGATGGAACGTGTAATTAATTAATTTTATTGTTAAATTGATTTGTCACGTAATACTGTATGTCAACGTCCAAATCTTGATTAGGACGTTGTACACAAGTTATTAACGTTTGTGTACAAGTACCTATACTCAACTATACTGCATGTAAAAGGACCCCGAACACATCTTAGAAATTGTTGCGAACTTTTACGTACATACTTTTTTTACATACTTTGTTTACTGACATCTTTGACATTTTTTTTTACTTACCGATTGAACCTGAAATAAATAAGTCGGAAAAAGTGTGCGCTATTTTTTTTATTTTGGAAGTGCATTTAGGTTCACGAGGGTGACACCCTATCTTTAGACCCTCCTTCCCAAGAACTGAAACATAAACGTTGTTGGGTTCGTCGTTATAAACAACTTTTACTATGGGGACAATGCAAAGGAAAATAAAAATAAAATTGATCTCCGTATTGTATGGTGATGAAACATTGCTGCAAACATGCTCGCATTGTCGCCATAGTCAAAGTCAAAGTCAAACATTTATTTTTCATCATTATAAGTGCTATAACATACAGATATACAGTAGCATAACACAAAGCTTGATGAACGTCATTTATGACTTTAAAACAAAAGTAATCGTCCCCGGTTCGAATTAATTTCTTTTACTGGCCAGAAGAACCGGGAAGAAACTGGCATCTTTTCAAATCGCCAAGGCTTACTGCTAAGTATACTTAACATAAATAAGACTTAATACTAATTTAACAAATGCTTGATGACCGGATACATGCCATAGTAAAAGTTGTTCATATTGACGAGCCCAAAATCGCGTCACGTTTCTAAGACCATTGCTCGGGGTCCTTTTACACTCAGTATAACCCTTTACCAGGCAGAAGGAATAGAGATCCCACTTAATTTTGAACCTTGGTCCCTTGAAATACAGTCCAAAATCAACGAATTACAAACAAACCTTCTGCCTGTTAAAGGGATAAAAGTGTAGTTTAAATTGAAATGCGAATGAGTGGTCCGTGTCAGGTGCGGAGTCACGTGCGCCGCGGCCGGCACGAGCTGGCGGCGCTGCTGCTGGACCGCATCGCCGAGGACGTCACCTTCTTTCCGCTGCAACAACGTAATCACTATAACATTTTTTACGGCTGATGGGCCTTGAAGTTTTTGTGAGGTCGCGGGGAGTCCGGCTACTGGACGTGTACCAATGGGACTCTTTTTCAGAGCCTATGTACGCAACACAACGCTCGTACGGTGAAGGACAACACTGAAACCCGCACACCACAAGGTGTATATAACTATAACGGCGATGGGCTCACCCCCTGTCACATTGGGGTATATATGTTTAACCCATTAACACCCAGAAGACTACTTACTTTTTAATTAATTTTGACTTTTATTACCAAGTAATAGAGTTTAAAATAACTTGTCAATGTCCGAGTCCAGTGGGTGCTGATGGGTTAATGAACTGTGGACATTTACTTAGCAAGTGCCTCTGCCTATAACGCTTTGGGATTAAAGGGCGTGAAGTCTATTTTTGAAGTGAAAACTTCTTATGGCGCGTTGGGCACTTTTGTGGGTGAACATTTTCAGCCGTTCTCGTAGCCGTTCTCGTGACAGATGAGGTTTTGCACAGATATACTCCGCGTGTATTCTTATAATATATGTATACTATTTTTAACCGACTTCAAAAAAGGAGGAGGTTCTCAATTCGACCGTATATATGCTTTTTTTTTTTTTGTTTGTTCGCGGATAACTTCGTCGTTTATGAACCGATTTTGAAAATTCTTTTTGCATTCGACAGGGTTTACTTTCAAGATGGTCCCATTAAATTTTTATCAAAATTGGTTCAGTACTTTAGATTTAATTTTTTTATGTTTGTTCGAGGATAACTTCGTCGTTTATGGACTGATTTTGAAAATTCTTTTGGCATTCGATAGGGTTTACTTTCAAGATGGTCCCATTAAAATTTTATCTAAATTGATTCAGTACTTTAGATTTTATCCCAATTAACAGAATAAGAACTAACGAAGATGTCATCTAGATATCAATACCAAGCAATGTCGCATTGTAGGTACTATGATTTATCCATAGTGTTGAACATGCATTACAAAAACAAAAAGTAAAAATAAAAGTCTTAATTTTTTTTTCTTCTTCTTTTCTCTTTGAGCATCCTTGTTCGGTGGACCCATCACTCAAAATCGTAAAATAAAATAGTTTTAACAAAAAAAGAACCGACTTCAACCCGTAAACTAAAAAGTAAAAAATAAATTTATTTCTTACAAAGTAACACGTATTTTCATTTAAGTTGTTCAATAAAAATACCTGATTAAATAATTATTTTAAAATATTGAAGTCGGTGCCAAGTAAATACTACAACAAGCTGACTAAGTAATTACAAACTACTTAAATAAATCAAAACAATAACAGTATGAGAAAAAAATATGAATCGATACTAACCTAATATCCCTGCTAACTATGAATATAATCGTCAGAAAGATTGATAAATATTGTTTTACTTGGCACCGACTTCAATATTTTAAAATAACTATTTAATCAGGTATTTTTATTGAACAACTTAAATGAAAATACGTATTACTTTGTAAGAAATAAATTTATTTATGTTTATTTTATAAATGAATATTAAACGCAAAATTTATTTATTTAAATATTTCATTTAACTTGTTTTCACTACTGCCTGCACTCCCGGAGTGCAACACCCATTTTTTTTTTGTATTGAGGAGGTGGACCGTCAAAGATGTGACTGAAGACTGTGTAATGAAAACAATGACAGATTAATTTGTATAAAAGTTGGGCATGTTAAAGATTTTTAAATGTGACTTGATCCATACTATTTAAGTCATTGACATTCTGTGATTTACTCAGTAATTTACTGTCGTTTTCAGACCAAGTGTCAATACTGACGTCGGCGGTGATCGAGTGCGGGCGCGCCGGCATGAAGCAGCGCGCGCACCACTGGGCCCGAGTACTCATGCAGCCGCACTACCGGCCCCTCGTGCGTACCCAGCTTTCACTGTTATTATCATCAACTGTTCGGTCACGTTCATTGTTATACTAGAGTTCTATTCAATTAAAACAGTTGCTCTGCTATTTTGTTAATGGAGAAGGATAGATGGTTGGAACGGTTTGTCGTTCACGGTCGACACACACCACGATTTAAGTCAGTACATTGTGTTACGCCGATTTTTGGCATGCTCGATGCGAATATTGCATTACACATCGTATCCAGATTTATAACAAAGCCATTTTATGTCGTCAGATCGAGGAGAAGTATTCGAAGCGCGTGGAGTCTGCCGTGCGCCACGCGCCGCGCGAGTCCGGGGCGGGGGCGGGTGTGGGGCGGGGGGCGGCGTGCGCGGTGTGCGGGGCGGGGGGCCCGGCCGCCGCGCTGCTGTGCGCCGCGTGCCAGGCGCCGCTGCCCATGTGCATCGCCTCGGTCAGTCTCCATCTACATACTGCCGTATACACATATATTCACGATAGGATTCACCAGTGTACACAATATTAGCATCACAAGAACTCTTCGCACACATTTAGCGTAATAAAGAGTTTCAAATGTCAATATGAGCATTCGGTTCCAAGTGGCCTAGCTCATAGCCTGAATAAACCTAAATCTTCAGATCGGCTCCTACGACATGCTAAGAATAAAGGCTAGAAAGCAAACAGAAGACGTAAAATTACACTGCATTTATGTGAAATATAATGTGATGATTGAGCTTCGCTTGGGGCACAAGGATCATTTATTTTTTTCATTTCTCCTATCCTTATCCTGGTTTGGGGTCAAGTGATCGTGTGTAAAAAATAAAAAATACACTTCACGCCTTTTAATCCCAAAGAGGGGTAGGCAGAGGCACTTGCTAAAGCAAATACCCACGGTTCACCAAGCGTATTTAACCCAACGTGACAGGGGGTGAGCCCAACGCCGTTATAGGATTCACACACCTTGTGGTGTGCGGGTTTCATCACGATGTTGTCCTTCACCGTACGAGCGTTGCGTTGCGTACGTAGGCTCTGAAAAGGAGTCCCATTGGTACACGTCCAGTAGCCGGACTCGAACCCGGGACCTCCCGGTTACAAGTCAAGGGTCCGACCAACTGGATATTTGTTTTGTTTTGTTTATCTGAGTTCGATTGTCTGTGGCCTCACTTTCATTGGTTCGTGTAGGTCAAACGTCAGTACGAGCGTTTACTTCCCTCGTGTGATTTGTTAATAGTAAATTTCTTTTCAGGGCCTGCGTATAATACGCGATGAACTGACGGCCTGTCCCGAGTGTGATTATCCCGCCAATATTACTGAATTTGTTGAGTAAGTACGAGTAATATGTAATAGAATTTGCCATTGTGGGGTGGGGTGTATTGGGATGATTGTGTTTTTCGAATGATTCCCAACCTAAACTACTACATTGGAAGGTCTCAGGTTATATTCATAATAGTGATAACTATAATTTAAACACCCAGGCAGAAGATGACGTAACTGAATAACAGCATCTTCGTCCTCTTCGTTCTTCTTTCAGAAAAGTCGGAGTGAAAATTGTTAAAAAAAAAAGAGGACATACCTAAAAACTCGGTGTTTCCTCCATTAGTCGAAGACCCATTATTGGTTGCTGACTTTGATACGGCAAAGATGAATGACTACCAGTTAAAAATTACCTACTTACCTTAAAAAAATATTGTACTAAGGGGTTTTATAGGGACTATGTCAAAAACGAAAACAAAATGTCACCTCCACAAAAAAAAAAATTACAGGTAGGTATGTGTTAAAATTGCACATAAGTATTAGAATACTGATTGTTGCTGTATGTAACTGTGTTTATCTAAACATATACACATCACGCC